>JAYKKI010000059.1:14512500-14809233 GCA_039881145.1 Druceiella hillmani | reverse complement strand
ATGTTAAACTAATATGTATACTTACCCTCGAGTAGTGCAAACTTAAAATGAATCGAAGTCAATTAGATGCGGCGTTGAATCCAATCAAATATCAACACGAATTTACAACATGACGCTTCTTATTTGCAAAAAAAAATTACTTGAAAATAAATTTAAAAAAAGCAGTCTTTTATTTTATAAATATAAAATGAATAATACTTGGGCCGAAATGGAAAACGTATATTGGCTATAAATTTTAAAAAAACTTGAATAATCGGTATAATAATAAGGAATAATTATAATAAAAAAATTAACAAGATAGCAAAAGATTGTCAAGAAGAACCCGTCAATCACTGCTGGATTGTAAACTAGACTACTAAAAAAAATATTGTTAAATTTTCTGTTTCTAGGCTGTATTTATTTTTAATTACTAAAAAAACTTTTTGTCTTGAAATATTGTTTTTTAAAGTGGTAACAAACTAGTCACCTGCGTAGTGCCTACTTGCATTGAAAAGAACCTCGTAATTATGTATAGACAGAATATGGTCGTATATAACAACACGCCATAGGATATTATAAATTAATCCCCCGGCGCTACGGAATGGATTTTGTTGCAGGTTTCATTAGTAGACAGAGCAATTACGAAGAAAATACTTTTTTAAATTTACTTAATAATTAGTCAATAGTTCTGTATCATGAATGTCGATGAAGTCGGAAAAATATTAGTTGGATAGGATTCGCTTAATTCGTCAGAAATAAATGCAAACAATGCAGGGCAACATTTCCTTTTTAAAAAGTTACCCAATGAAGTTCGTAACAGCATATTAGTAGTATACATCATATAAAATCTATTATAAAAATTGTACTCTTTAATGTAGACATATTTTTTCAACATAATTTTCCGCAGTCTATTGTGCAAAATGATTCTATGACAATAAATGTCACGATAATATTCTTCTAGTTATCTAGACTAAATTTCTTTTTAACTCCGCAGCTTTGAATAGCTTAAAAGTTATGGCGATAATTTTAATTAAATAAAATTATACGCGTAGGTTTATAGGCATTAAACGGTACGCGTCGATGTGTGAAAATCTTTGCTTACCCGTGCTATGCGGGCGTTTCGATAGTTGTATATAAATTTAAAGAGGTGGAAGTAGCGATAACTACTTATCAGACTATTTGTCAGAGCAGGCAATAGCAATAACTATTTAGCTCGTAGCAAATAAAATAATGAATTCATAAAATTACGTATATATAAGTAGATTTTGCGAATATAAAACTTTCCACTTCAGCTATTTCCATCGGTCGTGAGATCGTATACCGTACGCTCGTTTTTTTACCAAATTTCGTGGTTAAAATATGAAAATATAAATGTAATTTTTTTTCTTTCTACCTATTTAAAATTATGTAGCATGTGTTATAAATGAAACGAGGAATTTTATTTGGAAAAGGTTTAATTTATTTTTTCCTAAAACACACTTCAAAAATTCTCACGTACTTAAATATTTACCAAATAGGTTTTTCTATTTAAATAGCATAATCACTTTACATCATATTTCTGGAGGTATATCGCAGAGCTGTCAAATACAACAAGGTCTGAAAATTGAATACTTTATTTTATCGGACTGTACTTTTTGACCTAAAATTCCAAAAAACCATTGCCTTTCACTTTGTTACATTATGCTCCGGTAGTTACAAATCCCTATATGTGTGTTAATACATATCCAGGGATAATTACCTAGTAGCCAAGCACAAGTTTATTATGTGCACGAGTAATTATATAAGCAATACGAAACATAATCACGTGTGGAACACGTGATAGGGATTTTACCCCATTCGAAATGTCACAAGTTCTAAATGTGTACGGTACATACCGTAACACACCAAAGAATGCAAATTTATATGCGTGCATGTGTGTTTTTTGTATGTATGTGTGCGAATGTCAAATAAGTTTTTGTAATTGGAAAGACAAGCTAAAAACTTGATAAATAATTTTAATTAACACAGAAAATTCGCACAGTATCCTTTATTTTGTAAGAATTTGGGAGCTAGGAAGTTTTACCAAAAAAGATAGCAATACAATTTATAAATAATTTTGTGTTCCTAACTAAAATAATAGTTGAAATCAAGTTTTTGAGGCCTTCACGCGTGCATGTTCGGGAACATATAGAAATATTTCCGCTCCTCTAGGTAAATAAGCCACAGAAAATCTAGCCGCTTCCCCCGTGGAAAATCAAGTGTGATAAATAGAAGGGTTAAAATAAAACACCAAATCGCATACTTTCTTACTGAATATAGACTGAGAACGTTTCTTAAGAGAAGAAGAGAGAGTTTCTTAAGAAAAGAAGATCTCAAAAAGGTTTTGAACTTGTTGCACAAAAAATTCTAGACGGAGTCAAATTGAGCACCGACCAGTAAGAAGAAATAAGGAAGTAGTACTGATGGCGCATATGAATCGACAAAATGGTTTCACGATATCTTTGGGCATATTCTGACAGATGAAAAACCGTGACCGCTTCTATAAACATCACGAGAAAAGAAAATGAAGGAAAGAAATTATTTATTTATTTGCTTAATTTGGCATTTAATTGGCCTAAATAATTTTTTCACATAAAAACTTTAGCACAGAGTAGGGAAATAGTACTTAAAAGTATACATAAATTTATATTTAAGAAAACATTTTTAAACAGATTGTGTAGGCGTACACATTTTACGATCGCTAGGCAATACTAATCGCCGGTCCCCTCAATAGAGAGAGTCTATAACATTCAAGAATGCATTAAAAGTACCTCTTGAATGTATAGCTGTAACTGAAAAATTCTTATTCACATTTTAAGGACAGTTTCTTTTAACCAAAATTCGGAAACCGTTTTACTGCTATCTGCAACCTTATTATCTACAGATAATATCTGGGAATATAATCGTTCAGTCGACATCTTCGCATACAATTGCGCAAATTAAAAGCTGAAATAATTTCCTTTAACTTCGTCGATGCGAGTAGGATAGGAATAATACGAATTTTAAGGGATCATTATCTCAAAGATATTTTCTGAAATGCGCCGAGCACTTCTGAAGGGGTGATTAAATATTCCTTCCTCCTGAGTGGAATAATTACGAGACAAATTAAGAAAGGAAATAAAGGCATAACTACCGATGCAACCATGGGAAGTAATGAAATAATCAAAAACATAATTCCACGTGCCGTTTACAGTAAAACTAAAAAGAAAAAGTCAAAAAAGTACACGTTTAAAATAATTGCTAGTGAGGATAAAGCAATTGCATCTACTTATGAACACCTCTAATGCGACAATGACAAGTCTATTTAATAAATGAAAAGAAAAAGGGATACATTTTCTATTGTAAAAATAACTTTGGTAATAACTAACCCCATGTCGTTTATTTCTTCTTGAATTTCTCCCCCATTACTGAGGACCCGCAACGATGGATGCTGCTATTGTTTAGATTGCTTAGGTTGATACAATGAGTCTTTCTTCGGAAAACAGATCTTATACCTTTAACCATTATACTTCGGATGTTTCACTTTAAGTTGTCAGGGTTTTGCGGACGGCGTATCTTTGTCAAAATACCAAGAGCGCGCTTCGCCAGCATCGTAACTCAAAATTGTCAATGCATTTTTCATCTGCAGTTTCCATTTTCGAATTCTCAGAAATTGTGAAAATAATTTTAGTGAAATTATATTTGATTTTATTCAAATTTTAGGAGAATATTACGTATACATTATACTTTAATAAATTAAATAAAATTAAAAAGAAGTATATATATATATATATATATATATATACATATATATATATATATATATATATATATATATATATACATATATATATATATATATATATATATATATATATATATATATATATATATGTATGCATGTATAGATATTTTCAGATTATTAAAATTAACGATCATAAATAAAATAGCTTAAATTTACTTATATATGGGGTACAGTTGTATTCGGCGATCAGTATATTTATGTTGGATTAATTTTTAATTATGCATAATTCGTTATGTTATCACATGAATCAAGAATACATTGTGTCACAAAACAATTGAATTCTAATTAAAATATATCGTGTTTAAAATGTGATACACGCTTTAACCTAAAAATATTTTACCTCGTGCTTCGATTTTTATCCATGAGCATCTATAGAGTTTTACAATCAGTAACCTTACAAAATAGGACTAGCATTTTGAACATAATTTTTTCCAGAACCTAAATAAAATACACAAATCAAAAAAAAATTATGTAAATTTAAAACTGATTTTTCATGTACTTAAAATAAAAGAAAAGGCAAACACCGACTAATTGCATATTGAAAATTGCAATATAACCGATATTTCAAAGAATTATTGCAGATCCACGTCAGAAAATTTGCAAAAGGAAACACGCGAAGGAACTCCAAAACGTAAAATGGTTAATAAAATTTCAATTTCATTTAAAAGAACCAATTTACCACATTTCATAAATATAGAATTATAAATTAAAATTTTTTTTTGTTACACTGCATATTAATTAAAATATCGATATGAAGCATTTCCTTGCAAAATTTTATGCTCGGAGCTCTATAACCTTAAAAAATGTACTTTTTGTTTCTCTGTACACGTTTAATGGTCAGAGTGGCGATATATTATGCTAATTTAAAAATAGTACCGCTAATAAAAGGTGTACAACAAATTTGTTATTGAATTATTTGAGATAGATACTCGCAAAACCATGTCATAATATAAAAGTTATAAAAAAATCCCAATGAGAATTTTACGCATATTTTATGCAAAGTACAAAACACATATGGTTTTTTATTGTTTATGGGAACATATAACAATTCAGCTCTCGAACGTCAGAGATCGAAGGTCAAAAGAATTATTAAAATCAAGCAACTTCCTAACCATAAACAAAAAAGATTATATTGCCTAATTTTTTAAGGATTCCCAAATATAAAATGAAATATAAAAGGGTGAACCTTATCATGTTTTATTCTTTTCGCGAAGGACGTTTTCTCAAAAGGTCGGCCTTGTAAGGAAATCAAAATTCAATATCAGTTTTATGAGTCTTTCCTATATTTCGGTAATCGGAATAAAAGCTTCATTTATGTGATTTTTTCCTTATTTATCTGAGAGTTTCTATTATTAAAAAACTATTTTTTGAAGAAAAATGCGTCATTTTATTTTTATCTGTAATATGCATCCTGCAATATGCAAAGAATTCTCGAAGTAAATATTCTTACATTAAATAAAACTGACACAAACAGCACAACAATCGGCTCTGTTTTCCCAAATTTTTTTAAATTTTCAAGGCGAAGAATAAAGCGGTTCGTATTTGCCGCTATTACTTACCATATAAACAGCTGTACATTAATTGTATATTGCTTCTTTTAAGTTAAACCGTAACTTATATTTTTACATTTCTTCTTGATTCCCTCACTGAAATTAGTACAGTATATAATTAAAAAAATAAAAAATAAGATTGGAATCCACGAGCGAAGCAAGAACACATACATATGTTATTGGGGATAAATTCCAAAACTAGTAAAACGCTGAATACTTCTTTCACTCTACGATGAAACAAGCAATTTTTGTATATATGTTTATATATATATATATATATATATATGTATATATATATATATATATGTATATGTGTGTACATATATATATATATGTATATATATATATATATATATGTATATATACATATATGGATTTTGAGGAACGACTCTAACAATGTCAATACAATTTGGTGCATTTATTGCTTCGGTGATTATATTCAATAATTTCAAAGATGAGCCAATCGATTATTTATGTTGGAAATGGGGGTTATTTAAAATTTTCGAAATTACATAAAAACTATTAAGACTTAATAACTTTAAATTAGAAAATATAGGAAAACAGGAGGGGAGGAGCAAGGGCAAGAGCGAGGGGAAGGGCAAGGGAACGCGAAGGCGAACGCGATAGCAAACGCCAAAGCGAACGCGAAGGCGAACACAAAGGCGAACGCGAAGATGAAGTCGAAAGCGAAGGTGAAGGCAAAGGGGAAGGGGAAAGGGACGGGAAGGGGAAAAAATCGAATACTAAATCTAATACCATGAAACAAAGAACTTCACATTCCTACGGGAAACTTGAAATACACCGAGCAACGCTCAGTCACCCGGTATTGTTATTTATATGATAAAGTGCATAATTTTTCATGGTTCATTAACTATAAAGAAAAACATTTTAAATTACCCCAATCAGTTTCCTATCTATACTTATTTATATAACATCAGCATCGATATATAATAGTTGTGGAATAATCAGATTTATATCTTACTTATGTGATAAAGTACACATTTTTTCATGATTCATTAATTGCACTGAACAATTGAATAAATTACACTGACCAGTTCCGCATCTGTACCCAATTGGATTATATCAATATCAATATATGCTAATTGCGGGATTATTAGATTCATATCGTGCTAATACAATAAAGGACAATTTTTTCATCAATCATTCTGAATAAATAAATAAATAACCCCGATTATTTTGCCAGTTATACTCAATTAACGATGTCAGCATCAATATAGGCTAGTTGTGGGACAGACATATCCGTATTTTATTTATTTATTTATTTAAGCATTTATTTGCTAAATAGAAACAAAATACATTATTTGACGTAATTAGTTGCAAAAGGGAAAATAACTAATTTAATTAACTAAACATTTGTCCAATACTAAGATATTATTTATACTCAATTAATTGGGAGCCCAGTATCGAGTGAAGGCCACCTCCATGGGTTGTTATTTCTTTCTATGGCCCTTCTAGGATGATCGTAGAAATGTATTTCTTCTCCTTAAACTTTTCTGTAAGCGTGTAAACTTGAACGCGATTTATTATTATTATTAATATTTTTTGTATGCCTAATCTGGCAAATATATCACTCAATAAAATAAGATTTCATATGGTTCTTACCCATAAAACCCAAAGCATCCAATTTTCTTACTTTGTTACAATTGTTATATTTTCTTCTGTTATTTCTGTACCTGTCAGTTTTGTTTCTGAAAATCCCAGAATATCCCATTTTTTATATCATGCGTAGCGTGTGCCAATTCTGTCTTTCTAATGTTGCCTACTAAGGATTAAATATTATGCGTACAAGTACTTATATAATCGTTTCCTCATTCGCGCTTCTTTTCTTGTAACCCATGGAGGGTTTTAGTCAGTTTCTAATGCGGGAACATGCTTATGTGAATTTTTTAATGTTCGTGATTAGATATGTAAGAGAATAATGAACTTCATGCTATTATATTCTGATCCTTGGTATTGTATTCCGGTTTCTCCGCGAATGTCATGTACGTCGTGATTTAATTACTGCTTTAAACTCTTTCTTTGTCGTAATATTTGTGGAAATTGCTTCATTTGTGGTGTAGTTTGTGTCGGGTAAGTTGCTAATTGCGCGCCTCACTACTAGATTTTCTAGCGTTTTCTATTAATATGAGTTTATTATGACGTATAAATGCTTTGTTTTCTATGTCTGTTTCTTCTTTTTGTTATATTTTTAATTCTTCTCTAATTTTGAGAACCTTTGATGGAAATTCTTGCCTAAAACATATACATGTTATTTTCAACAACTTTTTATTCTTTTATATTTTAATTTTTATTCTTAGCGCAGTTACAACAAGGGCTACGGGTCTACTGTTGTAAAACTCTAAACAAAATAACATGTTAAGTGAATGAAGTGTAGGACTGTAAAAATAATTGCATTATTCACTATTTTAATATTGTCTGTGAATTACAGTGCCATCCATAAAAATTAAATGGTACTACAGAGATCACTTTATTGGTAATTTATGATCGATGAACGAAGCATAGCAAGAATATAAAATAAATACTTTTTAGTTTTAAGTGTATTCGAAAGAGGGTCGCTTTATATTAAATATTTACCTGAAATACCCATGGATATCGGTATTTCAGGTAAATATCGGTATAAATAGAATTTGCTAGGTGAAAGTGTTAAAACCTAAAATTATAGAAATGTACATGATGACATTGAGGTGTAGCTATAACATAATACGATAAAAAGAACTTTAAAAAATAGAAATATGAAGATCAGATATATTTCTAAATACCTGGCGACTAAAAATAGATATTTTGAGAAGTATAAAAATATGTTTTCCGATATTCATTATATATTTTCATTTTATATTAATAATAATAACGCCATCTAACATCGAGTAATATTACTTCTATCAAAATAAAGAAGCTCTGTTGATAACAAACCTTTGTGACCAACAGAGAACACCACCAAAATAATTATGGAGCAAATAGGGAAATTCATACTTAAAATGAACAAGGACATACGACAATTCATTGACATAGAATGAATCTGGACACACAAGGTTATCACCAATATAAACATCTCATTGCGCTCTCTCGAATAGAAGGCAAGGGAAAGAGAATATATGAATAAAAAAAAACTCAGTAAGAAGAAACCTTGTTTTCTTGGTGTAGAAGAAGGAATAAAATCATATTTTGAATTATAAGAGAAATTTTAAATATAATTTTTTTCATTATTTTTGCAACTCTGATTATTTCAGTGGCTAGATCAATTTTGATAAATAAAGTATTTGTAATATGTGGGCAGTAATAAGATTCACATGTAATTTTTTGTTTTTCGGGCGCCATTTTTATTTGTAAACAAAAATAAAAATCAAAACTCTACGTGTGTGATATTAATTAAACATTTTTTCGATATCGTCCAAACAAACATACTAAAACTTGAAATATTTAATAAGTTCTAATATATTCGAACGAATTGGAAACGAAAAAAACAAATATTCAGATATTTGTTAATAATGAAATAATAACTTAATTTTATAGTTTTATTTTTATTAAATAATTTATCACATAAATATTTCTTAACACTCTATTGAAAATATATCTTTTATTTTATAATAATGTTTAGCCAAACAGAGGCGAAGCTGGGCGAATTAAATAGGAAAAAGCCGACAAGATTCGAAGCTGGCCGGCGAAAACACATAATGACTTGCCATAAGAACGTTTTAACTACCATTCATATGCGTCATTGGATGTTTCATACCAAAATTCGAAAATTTTTTTTTCTATTCCCTTCAAGATATCGAAGAGAAATATTACTCAGTGACTTTGTAGTATTCGACTTTACATTACGTATATACATACGTCTGATATTCTTTAATATATTTTGATATATGAAGTATCATTGAATTCATTTCGATTCTACAAATGTCGGTAACACATATGCAGTCGTTTTATATTCAATAGCGGCCATCACATTGCGGAGCCGTAAGTGGTATCGATAGGACGAAGGGCGCGCAGCGAGAGATTTGCGCCCGCACAGTGATAATGCGATATTTATATGTGCAGGCTCTTAATGTACAAAGCATACACACCTCAAATGAACTAGCATAGGTTTATAGGGAGTTAAACTAATTCAATACTTTGAAAACAAATATTGTTAAAATAAAAAAAAGGCGACTGAAAAAAAATCCAAAAAGAAAATAATTAATTGTTCTGTCAAAATTTCGTTAAGCAATTTTGGCTGGCCACATCCAATTTCGAATTGTTATAAATCGACAAGCAATTGCTTATCTAATACAGTTAAAGTAAATATATATCTTAACTTAAAGTATGTCACAACCAAAGAACGTATTTCTTTTCTATCATTTAAAATACCAACTCACAGAGCAATGTATGTTTATAATGATTTCAAAGCTATTTACTTTAAAACTTTTTGCAAAAATATTGCTAAAAATTTCCGGAATTTTTTTTTGTAACAATTTGACACAGAAACTTGAAATTGATCATAATGACAAAGCGTACTACTCTGCAGATACCTGAATAGTAAAGACTGAAAAATATGAATGTGAATTTTTTGGAAGGGGTAAATAATATGTTCAAATTTTTCTTAAATCTCTAATGTACCCAGTGAGATATCAACAAAAAAATAAGCAAGATTCCGAAATTAGTTTTTCGGAATTTTATGTAAGGTATTTCTAGTGATGATGTATGCAGAACTGTGCTAAAGTTGAAACAGCGTTTCCAAAAGTTTACATAAACTTTACCGGAAAAGTATTGGGATGATTTTTAAATATCATTTTGTCTTGAGATATTTCCCATGTTTAAGCTAGTGGAAGAAATATTAGGTATAATATTTTTTATTTGAAAAATAATGTTAATATTTGTATATAGTTGGCGTTAATTTATTAAATAAATGAAACTAGGTGATGTAGTCCAAATGAAACTATTTTCACGCATAAATTTTTCGTAACGTAAATATATTACCTATTGTTTTTTTTTCAGGCAGGTAAACAAACCAATAATAAAAATGTATGATATTAAATAGAATTAGATAGCACTGATTTTAATATTTATTTCTTTACTTGTACTATAAGACCTCCCATTAAACCAGAAAGTCCCTGTAGATTTTGATCAGTGATTAAGACAATTGCATGTTTGAATATATTTGGCATTAATTTTGTAGAAATTCATTGTTCACAATTAAATAAAACTACGTGATGTAGTATTATTTCTACTTTTATTATTATTTCTACCACGACAGAGGTTTCGTTGTATTACAACATCTTCAGGTAATCAAAGATTAACTCTTAGCATAGATTAACTCTTAGGAACTTACAACAGCATTTATATATTTAATGTTATTATATGAGGTTATACAATGCAAATGTTCCGAAGTATGTAATAAAATTAAATGAATATTACTCTCAGTAAAATATTTATATAATAGCAAGGGTATCTGTCAGTTAGAACAATGTTATACCACTAATTATACATATCTCCCGTTTTATTTATTTATTAATTTTTTTTTTACATTTTTAATATATATATTTATTCATTTATTAATTTTTTTTGGATTATATTATATATATGTACATATTTTTTTTTTTAATTAATTTATCTATTTTTTTACATAAATTTTATTATTTTTTTTTATATTTATTTAGATGTGTAGCCGGACTGAAACAATTTGAAGTGTATTGCAGTCTCAATGTTGTCTAACTATATTATGTTCAGAAGATATTAAGTATGGGTGACGATATTAAATGACTCAAATTTAAATGAAAGTTTAAGTTTGAGGGAAATACTAATATTTAAAGAAAAACTAAATAAATTTAAATGTGGTTATTTTTAACCTAAGGCTAGCATTTTTTATAAATTCTTTTTCCTGATTATCGAATATATATATTTATATATATATATATATATATATATATATATATATATATATATATATATATATATATATATATATATATATTTATATATATATATATATATATATATATATATATATATATATGTATATATATATATATATATATATATATATATATATATATATTTATATACTGTCGTCTTAATATTTTCAAGAACTTCTTAATAATGAAACACCGGTTTGCTAGATAATAAATAAAACCTATTAAGTAGCAGCTGGGTACTATACCCATTTACTTTGTTTATATTTATTTTTTTGATGAAAATGTTCCGTAAATGAAACTTTCATGAAAAAAACAACCCTAGTAGCAAACTCCGCTCAAAGAAAGGCTCGATTTCTAATACTATTTAATATTGGTTTTAAATCAATATGAAATCAATTATGATTCTTAAATTAACTTACGCATGTCAGCGAGCAACGTACCTTAAGGAGTGAATCGACCAAGAGAACTAACGTAAAAATAGATAGATTCGGAACTGAATTTTTAACCGTAACAAAATTAAAATATAAGATGATAATGGAAAAGGTGCAACAAAGTGATTGAATCTAAATAAAACATTGTCTAAAACAAAAGATCATAACATCTTAGTTTGTGATAGAATGTATTTCACCAATTTTACATACCACAGTTTCATAAGAAGTGTTATGGCAGATATGGACTATAAAGACACATTCTTTATTATACTTATATAGACAAATAATTATTATCAATATTGGTCAATTACTATTATCTGCTGCTGTTTTACGTGAACGAGCAACCAGACATGACAGAATAGATAATTTTAAACGTGCTGTAGCTACAACAAGATTCCACCGTCGTTCAACCGCAAATACTTGAAAAATGCTCTTAAATTTATTGTGTTTAATGGGATATCCCTTTAATAATAAATTTTAAGAATTGTGAAACGATTTATTGTGAATTTTAATATATTTTTAGAATTGTAGGTAAATATTACTTCAAATATTATTAAAAGTATCCCCCCTCCCAAAACTACCAAAATCAAGATATATAAAATCAGCATTACTAGATATTTCAAGTATAAGAAAAAAACCATAGCTACGATATCTCTATAATAGATATAATAGACTCTTTATTGGAGAATTGAAAAATAATATTTATATCTCTAAAAAGTTTAACATAATTACTATGTAGGGTGCATAATTCACTATTATATATTATATTAAAATATTCAATTTTGTACAAATAATTGTGGAAACTTTGTGGGACGAGCTCCACTCGCACTTGACAGGTTCATTTAAATTGTAGATAGAAGGTGATCCAGTACATTAAGTCTTGTACAATTAAGTCTAAAGAGTTAGAGAACTACTGTGTTTAGTAGTAAACCGGGCTCGTTAAAGATCGCTCGGAACTCGACGCCTCATGGTAACATTGTTTATTCTCGTAGTTTAATTCGACGATTCACCATCGTTTGTAAAGCTAAGTTCAGGAGATCAACGGTGATTGTATTTACTTATTGAACTTCTGGAATTAGGAATATTTAGCAATGCTGTTGTGTAAATGTTTAGTTAACAAGTTATCTTGCATTTCCTAGATCACAAATTGGAACCTAAACATAAATGTGAATTAAGTTATTAACTAAATTATTTGAAAGATGGGTAAGACCCCTTTATGTAGGAAGTATTTAATCATTACAGCGTCTCAATACAAATAATTGTGTCAATTTAATTATAGGTCCTACTAAGTAATGTTTATTTGTTTATTTATCACATTTTATTGCAAGCTTAGAAGACTAAGCGTACACTGGCGAATTTATTACTACAAGAGCAATCTCTTACAGCCAACCACAATTAATTAAATATTAAAATAAGAGCTGTGGAAACTGTAAGTAAGTTTTAAATTTAATTAGATATACTTACACTATAAAGTATAATTTAATATAATTTGGGAATAAAATAATATTAGGTGAAACAAAAGCAATACGACAATAGCAATTCCTGACGGTTTTTCTTTACTGTCAGAAAAATTTCATATTTTATCAAATAGTTAAATTTTTATGTACAATTTTCTGATAAAAGTTTTCTTTTTTTGCTTAGATAAAGTTTCAGCCTCCGTTTTATATGCATTTTCTTGCCATTCTCTTGGCTTTTTTCCGTTTTTAAATTATTCCACTTGTTTATTTAGTAAACAAAGAAACAAGATGTGAGTTTTACCAATGCTTTTCAATCTTATTATAATCAATTTACAATGAAGTGAAACAAATGTATGTGATATTGTATTAAAGACATTAAATAGAGGTAAAAGGGAATAATTTGGACGAATGTGGGAGCAAAATCGCAACAATCAGGCAAGAGCAAAAAACAAAGTTCAATTTGTAATAATTATACAAACAAAAAATTCTTCAAAAACGCGCATTTTCAAATATGTAATATATCATGAATTGTTAATGAAAAATTAAATGACGATATTGATCTAATGACGCGCATAATAATATTTTCAAAACAATTGTCAAATCACACGTAAATTTGAATGTCATGTGCTCAACAGACTCGTACATCGTTAACAAATTAGTATGTTACATCTTTCTCTATAGCATACAATGAGACATAATATCGACTTATTTCACCTTGCCCATTCAGAGTCCTGTTGAAATAGTATTTACAAATTATTACAAAATAAAAGCTTGTCCTAAATAAATACAGGTTTTTTCATTTGTCTTATACGCGTAAAATTTGAAATGAATTGTGTTAACTTTTTCTACATAAGAAGTTTGTGTTTATTCTTGTAACACCTGAAAGAAATTCGATATGGTCTTTTGACGGTCTCCTTCATATTTTTAATATTTGCTCTTAAACTCCTATGGACAATCAAAGGCAAAAACCATTTCCCTGTAAAATTTGATAACATTTTTTATAATTAATATTTATGCTGTAATAAGTTTTCATAGTAAAACTAATTTATGGTAGATACAGCTTTGTTTCCTTTTTAAAGTTACTCTCAGTTACATTACTAGGAAATAGAGCAAAATTAGGTAAGGAAACGAAATATTTCTGCAATGTCTTAATGACAGTTTAGATACGCTATGAAGCTAAAGCTTTATAATGAATGTTTATCTTACCATTTTTGTTGTTTTTTGTTGTTGGTCTAGGAGAAATCTGCCTATGAAAGTGTAGCTCATATCAAGAGGTCCTTAGTAGCATATTACATTTTTAACGGTTTTAGGACTTTTTTGATTTACGTACCCGAAATTTCTTTAAATATATTATGAGAATTTTTTGGAGCAAGTTTTTCTTTTGTTGACATATACGTTTATGTTATTACTTAAATATATACGGGTTATATTATTACTTTAATTTCAAAAACCTAATTTGAGTACAAATTTTAGTGTCAATTACCATTTCCAATAGCTTTCTGATAACGGGCGGTGTTAAGTTACCTTTATATCGAATTTCTAATTGGTATATCACCAAGGGAAGAAATCCATAGATTCTTTGTCAATTTCTAGAATTCCGTAAATGAAAAAAAACCGTAACCTCATGACATCGCTTCGGTGTATATTTGTCCGTGATTGCCGTTTCATCAGAAACCGCTTAACGTGAAAACTTAAAATGATCTCCATCTCGCACTATAGTAATAAAGTACATTATCCCACATATTATTAAATATTTAACTCGCACATTTATAAATATGGAAATTTTTGAATAAGTAATCCAAAATGTATCAATTTTTAATGTGAAATAACTTCGAATAAGTTATAAGGAATATAATTATATTTTTTTCAGAATATTGTGTAAGATAGTTCTAGAGATTTTTTTTAAAATATCCACAAAAAACCTGTTTTGTTGTGACAATTTGGAATAAAAAATTAAAGAGTGTTACCAAATTTTTCTAAACTTTATAAAAAATCCAGTGAAAATGAGTTATTAAATTATTAATGATATCTTTGGGAATACTATAAATATAATAGGCAATATATTTAGGTGTTATAAAACAATATTCAATTGTTCTATATGCGAAACAGATTTTAGTCAAAATGGATACAATATTTAGAATAAAGTAAAAAAAAATTTAGTACAACCTAACTTACAAACACAAGATAAGTACATTTATTTCTTTTTACTTTGGCTGAATATTTCACTGATCGAGACTTGCATTGAAATTACTACTGTAAAAATTACTTTTCGTTCTTGTATGTTATTTAAATAAATTTTCACCATAAAAGTAAGCATGAATAATATTAATTATGTATTAAATGGGGCCTTTAGGTACTGACACAGAAAGATGGCTGTCAAAAGTAATTTAATATCATCGATAAGGGTTGATATCCCAGATAATATTAGTAGAGGATATAATCTTAATCCGCAAACGAGGATTTGATTAACAATTTTCCTAGGGATTTTACTTGGAACTTAATATTTGGTCATGTAAAAGAGACCGAATTATGGAAATCTGTAGTTTATGAAGGCACAAAGGATATCAGTCGTAAAATGTATCTGTTTTATTACGATGAGTATATGTTAAGGTTAATTTGATATAATTTAAGATTTGGTTTTTTACAATAAGAACAAAAGACACAAAGAATTATCAGATTTACCAATCAATCACACAAAATAATTTTCGTTTTCGTATTGAGCCATTATATATGGGGTCTGAGATTATTTTTGTAGAAATATATTAATATAATATTAAATAATATTAGTTCTCGTTATTATATTTAAAACTAGAACTGCATTTTTTTGGCGATTACCTTTTATTTTCAGCAATGTCTCAAAAAACATATTGAACGAAAACCATATTAAGCTAAGTAAAATATTTTAAAATAAAAAATATTCGAAAATTTAATTTGTGCTAAATACTATTTTTGTGCAAGTATTTTTGAGTGTATTATTTAAATTTGTGAGGTATTTATTCAAAACCGAATTTCGTATTTCTGTGTCGAAGCATTTCTGAGAAAAAGCTTCAGTATATGGGCGGACATGTTAGTGAATTTAGAAGGGTATTTATATATGAAAATAAAAATGATTAAAATTACAACGACAGGAGTGTATCACCCAGCAAATTGTAGATGCAATTCTTACTGCTTTTACTATCTTGCAAAATTGTATAACGGTATATTGATAATAGACTAACTAACACTTATCGTGGTACAAAAACTGTGATGAAAGTATTCGAGAAAAGCAGTTTTTGGAAAAACCTCCAAATGATGCTCATATAATAAGTTATAAATTATTGGCTTAAATAAAAGAAAAATACATTTTACCGAATTGCTAATAACCCAATTTTTTTTACTACTACTGCAGCGTGTAGGGACGTGTGTTGTTGAAAAAATGCCTAACAATAAATTTGCTCTACTATTATATTAAAATATTCGTAACAAAAACTAAGTCTGCATTCTGACTCGTTGTAAGTAATTATTTCCCTATATTGTACAGTTTATACTGACGTTTCTATTGATACATTACGATTTTTTGTGTGTGAAATAAATATATGACGAACGAATTATTAATAAAATAAATTTAATGACTTTCTCATTATTTCTTTTTCTTCCAAGTGGAACTCAATAGCTTAAAATATAATTCTAACAATCTTATATTAATTTTATGTTTCATTTTCTTCACTTTTTTAATTTTCTATAAAGTTTTAAACAAAATTATTCCTTCTCCTATTTCCTGTTATGTATAGAACAGAAAAATAATTGTAAAGATTTATACATGAAAATTAATGTAATCTGCTGGAAAAATAAATATTAAAAAAAATAGCATTTGACACCTAAGAACTCCCACACACTTTGACTGACACCTTCAACTTAAACGAATGTTGCTCTTTGTGCACACGTTTTGAAATTATATTATATGCTCTTTATGCATCTGGGTACTATAAGCTATACGATAGCTATAAATTTTTATGTCAGCTCCAGTATTAGTTTTAGTCTCAAGTCTAAAAAAAGAAACGAAATTAACTTTAAATAAAAAGTATTTAACACTCGGGAATTTATAATAAGTTCACTAAAAACACAAATTTAAAGATACGTTTTAATAAATAAATTTTGATTAGTTGATTTTATACAAAACAATATCCGAAACTAATTACAGTATTTTTAAAATTTTAAAAATTACAGTTACTTGAAATTTTCGTAAAATTAATAAAAACAGATCGACTTGACCTTGTTCTTCTAAATAACGTGATAATTTCATTATTTACAAAGCTAAATTTATATACACGATCGGCTGACACCGTACATCCTTATATACCTAGGTTTTCTCACTAAATATAAAACTAGCGCTGCTGCACAGAAAAAGATCGCTAGCAATTCTGAATAGGAATTAGGATATTAAATAATATTACCTGTATAATAGTCATGTATTTTCACAAGCTTCAAATTCCTAGTTTAGGTAAAAGTAAAAGTCTTGACAAAAAAACTAACATCAAATACCCATGTAAAGTTAAATCAATTTAAGCGACCCTCTCACAGCACTTAGTGAATAACTGGAATTTAATTAAAATTGAATTAATTATGCCAAGTTTCAATATTTGCATCAATAATAAAACTAGTTGGATATTAGCCCGGTCGGTGTTTTTTTTAAATTTTGTTAGACCAATTTGAAAATCAATATTATACTTTTATCAAAATAATATTAATTCCAATTTATTTATAAGAGCGATAACACTCTGCCCTTATTGATTTGTGAAAATATTTTGATCCACGAGCTGTTTAAATTTGTTGAAAAGAGAAACCTTACCAACTTTGCAGAATTGAACCTTCACAAGCGGGGAGCATCGTTAAAAGAGTATGACTATTATTTAATTATTTATCGAATCTTAGCTCAGCGTATTTAATTCGCGAGATCGTTAAATAT
This sequence comes from Druceiella hillmani, assembly GCA_039881145.1. Classification (NCBI taxonomy): domain Eukaryota; kingdom Metazoa; phylum Arthropoda; class Insecta; order Lepidoptera; family Hepialidae; genus Druceiella; species Druceiella hillmani. Next base: position 14,791,160 of record JAYKKI010000059.1, on the reverse strand, counting down.
GAAGCTGAGAATTTAAATTTATTATCGTTTTATGTTCTTTTGTATATTTATTTTTTTATGTTCTTTATATCTTAATCCACTGCTAAATATAGACTTTTCTTCAGACACATTATAACTCGGTCCACGGCTTTCTGCATCCGTTTGCTTACTGTCGACTTTTTAGTTCGTCTGTTTACCTAGGCTGAGCATCCTACATTGCGTTTCAAGGTTCGTAGTTTCCACTTAAGAACAAATTTACTCCACCGATATCAGTTATTAAAAAAGTATAATCTGCTCAATCGCTACATCGATTTCTTGAATTCTCCGTCGACTTCATCCTTCAAAGAAATTCTGTGCAAATCTCTTTCCACTGCTCACTGAGAGACTTGAAATTTATGGTTCTACGGTGCTGAAACGTCAATATTATTGACGTTTCAGCACCGTAGATGTTAGTTCTTGCTGTATATTAAAAGGCTATTTAATACAGGATGAAATTTGGTAATAATGTCAATGCGGTATTTTTCTTTCAAATAGTTTGAGCTATATTTTTTTAGCGCTGTTTAAGAATTACTAAATTTAATAGCAACAAAATTAACCGTCATTTCTTTGAATATACTCGTGGCCGTAAATTAATTTAGCATAAAGGTATTGTATTTTAAAGAAAAAACGAATTATATTAATAACCTTATTGTTATGTAAAGGTTAAAACCGTTAATTATTTTTTCTTTCATTTCTTTTTGGGTCAGAAAAATGAATTCGTCTATTCTGTTCAAATGGTTTTAGATTTATGTTTCATTTGGACAAATTAGGGAGAAAGTTTGTTTTAATTTAGTTAAGTAATTTTGATGTAGATAACAAAGCCTTCAATTTAATTCGTACCATCAAGCAATTTTGAATTTTTAATTTTTATCAAAATTTAGGAAAAATTGACAGAGTACAATTAGTGATTACTGTTAAAATATATTATAATCTATGGTATATATATCGAGTATAATATTTAATTTATTATTATATAGGACATAAAGATTTGACCTTATTATTATGGCCCTTTCACGGTATCAAAATGAACGTGGAAATCTTTCAGGAGCAAATATAATCAAAGTTTGTAATGATTATCGCGACATTTTATAACTTGTAATCTGCAATATTCAGCTTAAGATCTCTCTGAGATTTTTGCTCAGTAGATTTAAGAAAATAGGATTTACGAGATTTTATTAAGAGTTATTTAGATTGAGTAAAGCAAACTCTTACATTTGAGTAGTGTAGGACCACTACGCGGCTATGGTTATAAGTTTGAAATAGATTAACTGTTGTAAAACTCAATACAAGTTAACAAAATGTAGCTGGAAATTTCCTAGTCATATTTTGGTAATTTTGAATACAAATGTATCTTTAGTAATTTGAAGGCTCGCATAAAATTAAAAGTTTAATTCATATACAAGCACGCACGCAATCATGCAGGCACGCAAAATAACGAACAATTTTTGTAATTCTTTCTATCTTTGCAAACAGTTGTATCTGATTACGTTGTAAATAATAGTATAACACCTTTTTTTTAGAACATAAGAGCATATTGTCAATTTCTCGTGAAATCCAAAAAATTCAAATAGAGTGAAAAATGCTTTGCGATCTTTAGATGTTTATATCTCCACTGGAATATAATTTTTATTTTTTTTAAACTTCTTACAATTATCAGATTGTATGACAATAGATGCATCGCTAAAAGTAGATTAATGAAAAATAATCCATCCAGATATTTATTTCAGATCCTTTATATTGTGCGACTAAATATTTTACCTTTTCTACAACTTTTTCACCTTGATTTATTTAGCGGTCGGTTGTCAATTTGCCAATGTAAATTTGACCATATAATGGATATGAATTGTTTGCCTCACATATCCTATATACTTGTAATCCATATTTTTATATATAGTTTACTGCTTCAATATATAATTCGCCTTTTGTATGGACATATTGTTCCTCGACTATCACACTCTTCGTTGGTTTGTAAAGCACTGATAAGTTGACATTCAACTTTGTCCACATATCGCTGCTTTATCTAGCAAATTTTATTATACCCCAAAACCTATTGAAACCCATCGCAACTCGATATAACGGATGAAAGTTTACTTCCATATGTCCGATGAAAGGTCAGTAGTTATTTATATCTGATATATGAAATCCCAAGAATGCTTAAAATTCTTCAAGAGTTAAATTTTTGTACATCAAATGCTTTTTTGTAGGATTTTTATTTATTTTATGCTTCGTAGACAGTTACAACACAAGAACACAAGACAAGAAGGCGAATGCCTTTTTGTCAGCAACATTACAATTAGACCGACTATTTCAACAGTGGTAATTATTTTGAATGTTTCGCTGATTGATAAAATCTCTGTACGTCTACGTGGTCTAGATATTGGTCCAATAATATTTTGAATAGCAGTTTGATGTTGAATTGGTGGTCTTTTAGACTATATAGTTTTATTTTCGACTGTAAAGGCTGTGGTTGACTGTGGTGGTTTATCACAATCTGCAACGCCAATTTAATCTGTTCATCAACATCTTTGTCTAACTTAGTTTCACTCCCACATTCTTCTACCAAATATAAAAATATTATATTTTTAAATATTTTTGAATTTTAAAATCATCATAATGAAAAGAAATAATAATATTTACAAGATACTTTACGGTCCAATATGTCTGAACATCTTCTTGTGGGTATATAATCCTTATCGTCCATATCTGAGGCATCTAAGACAGTACAAAACTTTTCCCAATAGTTCACTCAAATACCTATTATTTTTTCAATCGTTAATCGGTTGATTAATTTGTTTTTATTTAATAAATTAACGATAAAAATTACATGAAATAATATAAACAATATATAGCCAACAGTTACATATAAATTTGAACATACCTTGAAAATTCAGCTGCAGACAAATTTTTCCTTATTTATGACTATTTTTTTTCTATAGCAAGGAAATTTCAAACGCAAAATACACACAGCCTTCACAGAATATTCAAGCGTTTACTGCAAGCCAAGTCGTGGAACTGAAAATAAATTAATGACGCATACTGACAGCTGCAACTGAGATTTGCTATTCTTCTCCTCCTTCCCCTTTTATAATTCTATAGAATAATTGTTTCTAAATTAGTTTACTTTCCCACTGTGACTCTTTAGAAAAAGAAATTGAAAGTAAAAACTCCCCAGCTATCAATTCGTTTTGATGAAACGATGCACCATAAGGGTATCCCGGCTATTGAAAACGTTAGAAAGAATGAGTATTGACGTAACGCTTATATGTATAGTGAATTTTTTAGAATTGGACACGATACAATAAACATTAATTTCTTGATTTTTAGAAAATTTAGTTGAAATTAGAAATTGACATTTCGTCCATGGTTTTTAACATTTAATTTAGTTTTTAGTATTCTGTACCTTAACAGGAAAAATAGAATTCCAATAAAATAATTCATGTGACCGTCTGCTAGAGTTGATTCAAAAATTTATAATTTATTATGGTAATCAATTTTATCAATAATCTTATTATACAAAATCTGTAGGAAAATTAAGCGTAATAGTATCAAATGGGGGTTGAAATTTATTTCATTGTGCAGCTAGCTACGCAACGCTTGCGTGACGATATCATCCCTACATTACACGTGCACGATGCACACACCAGTGAGTAGTTGCAGACGGCCAGGGCTACCCAGCACGTCTACGCTAATGAGCATCTCACACTGAGAAATAAAATTCTTTACGCAAAAGTAAGGAGAGCCAAATTAGAGAACTATGAATTTGTCTATGTTAAATATGGTAACATTTATGTTCGTAAAATAGCGGGCGCAAACTATTTGGAAATAAAAAGTAAAAGAGACATTCTTAAATTGTGACTATTTTTATTTGTTTTTATATTTATAATTGTTAATAATTCGTATTATTTTTCTATTATTTTGTTTATAAAGGTCTTTATGCTGGCGTTGTTGTGTAAGTTATGAAATATGTTTCTATATTCAGAGAATTAAAAGCTAATTGAATGAACTATTCCAAAATAAATTTGCAAACGAATATAACATAATCGTGACTGTAACCAAATATTTTTAATTCAGAACTTATCGACAGTAAGTATATCGCAGAAATATAGATACTATGATGGCCGTACAGTCTAGATATATGGAGTTGCGTTGTACGGGCTATGAAAGTATTGAGGTAGAGGAAATAATTTAAAATGTATTCTTGGGTAAACAACATTATTTTCCTAATGCATTCTATCTCCCATCAGACCTGCCTTCTAATAAATACAGAAATATATTTTAAAAATTTACACAAAACGTATACAGAACAAAGTGATAGCTAGTTCTGTATTGCTACCATATACTTTCAATTACCTGGCGACGTCAAGAAGGATACTGAGTCCCGTTATACGCACGTTCATCTCAAACGACGAATATTAGCACATTATCTGTTATGACTTTAAATAATATAATTATATACAAAATATCAAAAACTGATTCTTAGACCCATTTCTTACTAATATGCTTACTGTAGTTCACCCAATGTTAAATGAAAATCGTAGCTATTTCGCTTTCAATTTTAAAATTACTTGTATTTCTGACATGGTATTGCCCGTTAATCAAAGCAGGAAATATAACTTCTAAAAAACCGATCATAAGATAATAAATAAAGAAATAAATGGAACAGATTGGGGCAACCAATTAATGGACCTCTTAACGGAATGTGCTTTTGACTAATTTCTATGCCATAATCGTCAATTTAATTTACTTTTTGCCCTGCAAAAGGCTATCCATAACATCAAGCATCCTGTCTGGTATACTCGCGAACTCATACACCATTCCAAATACAAGGAACGAGCGTAGCTGAAATGGAAAATTTGTGGCAGAATTTCTACCTATAACAAATTGTCAGAACTTGGATATCAATTCAAATGTTTGTCTAAGCAATGGTGTCAGTCATATGTTGCAAATACAGAGAAAATCGTAAAAAAACCTTAAAGTATTCTGGAAAGACATAATCTTTTAATTACATGAAACCTATGACTATCCATCAACTATCTCATCCGGCAAAAATACAAGCAACATCCGGAACGTAATTTATTAAAAATTCGAGCCCACTGACTCAAAGGTAAATATATTGATCAAAAATATTGAAAATGTGCCTACAAGTAATTTAACCCTAGATCACTAACCAGTCGTAAAAATTACGACGTGTGCCGTGCGCTTTTAGTGTTTCGGTAAGTTCCACACCCCCGCCGCCCCGCCCCTTTCTAGTACCTTCCTAATTCCCATCTCCAGTGACCCGCAAGCACTCATTGCGGATGCACGTTTATTAGGTCAGAAGATATCGTGCAATCGTCGTAAAAAATACGAAAGGTTAGTAACTACGTAACTTTTTTCAAAGTTGTGTATTTCTTTATTTGTCTATTATATTCAATAATTACTATAAAAATATATTACTTTTATGTTATTGCAATATGTAATAATAACTCTATTTTATTTATAAATCAATAGATTGTAATGATATTTGCAGAGTTATGATTTTTCGTTGTTTTTAGATTCGAAATTTATTTAGTTTATGATTTCAGATGGATTTGAGAAGCCAAAATGAAAAAAAATATACAATGGTTGCAAGATTCGGATGCAGAGTCAATACTCGATAATCAGCCACAATCATCGGATTCAGAGGAAGATAGTAATTTAGAGACGGAAATTCACCTAGAAACTGATGGCAGCGACGAGGACGCAACACCTTCTTTCAGGAGTATTCGTTCCACGTAGCCGTCGTGGTGGCCGTTGTCGAAGGTTAGTTATAAATTTTGATGATTACGCGTCACCGACATCCCGCACCGATCAGATGGAATTAGACCATGAGGATGTACCGCAGCAGTAATCAATCATTCAACCAAGACAAAATACCCTGTTTGGTAAGAATCAACATAGATGGTCAACGATCCCTCACGACTCACGTACCCGCACAGGGGCTCGTAATGTGCTGCATATTATACCTGGTCCCGGAGGTATATCTAGAGAACTCTCGGAGCCAAAACATCTGTTTCATCTTTTTGTTGAGGAAGAAATGGTCGACCTTATAGTACAGTATACGAACGTCGAGATTAACATCAAGAGTAATAAGTATAAAACTTCTAAGTATACTACTGCACAAACGGCAAATCAGCCAATGAAATCAAGGCATTGCTGGGTTTGCTAATTCAATCTGCGGCTCTCAAGAGTAACCATTTACCTACACGAACTTTGTTTGATACTATTAGAAGTGCGAAAACTTACAAAGCCTGCATGAGAGTCGAAAGATTCGACTTTTTAGTTAGATGTATGAGATTTGATGATAGAAATACTAGACAAGAGAGAAGAGCTTCTGATAGACTGGCACCAATAAGAGATTTCTGGGAAAAATTTATAGACAATTGCAGAAAATGGTACAAGCCAGGTTCTTACATTACTGTGGATGAACAACTAGTTGGTTTTAGAGGACGCTGTCCCTTCCGTATGTATATCCCTAATAAGCCCAATAAATATGGCTTGAAACTTGTAATGATGGCTGATTCCAGTACAAAGTACATGTGCAATGCTATACCCTATATGGGGAAAAACACAAACGCAGGTAACGAGCCATTAGCAACTTATTTTGTAAAGGAGCTATCTAAACCATACTATGGGTCAAACCGGAACATAACCATGGATAATTGCTTTACGTCGGTTCCTCTGATTACTGAACTATTGGAGTCGCCATATAACTTCACAGTAGTAGGTACACTAAGAAGTAATAAACGAGAGATTCCTAAGGAAATGGTGAATACTAGAAACAACCTGTCGGTACTTCGATTTTCGGTTTCGATAAAGAAATGACTTTGGTGTCTTATAAGTCGAAGTCCAATAAGGTCATTTACCTTCTTTCTACCACACATGATCAACCTCAATATAAATGCTACTTCAAAAAAGTCCGAAATTATTGAATTTTATAACTCCACAAAGGGTGCGGTTGATACAGTAGACCAAATGTGCTCGATTATGAGTACTAACCGAAAGACCAATCGATGGCCAATGTGCTTGTTCTACAACATACTGAATTTTCTATAGTTAACGCGTATGTCATCCACATCAGTAATGCGATCCGTAATGGAAAAAAAACCATGAAAAGAAGGTCTTTTGCTTTTGAAATGGCAGACGACCTGATGAAGCCTTGGCTGCAAGAGAGATATCAGACTATAACGTCACCACGAAACATAAAGCTCATCCTGGCAGAGATCTTAAAAAATGACGACCCTCAAGAAGGTTCTAGTCATGACGTTTCCAAAACGCGTAAAACTTGCAGTATCTGCCCTGTAAAAAAACGTCATATGACCACGACCTTCTGCAAGAGTTGCAAAAAAGCTATTTGCAAGGAGCATTCTGTTCCGATGTGTAATTATTGTTCAACATAAGTTATGTCTAAAATAATAATACAATTACATTAAGATGAAACTAAGACTGTGATTAAAAGTCATTATCTGTTATTATTAAAGTTGATTAAATAAATATTGATGTTTCAATTATTCGTAAAAATTACGAATGGTTAGTGATAACTTTATTACTAGAAATTAAGGTTAGTGAGCTAGGGTTAAATGACATCAGCTTAGCTTCCGCATCGTTTGATATCGCGGACACTTTGAAAATGCTTACCTCATTAAACTTTAAGAAAGGTTCAAGACCAAAAAGAATTGAACTAGCATTCTTCAACTATACCGCAGATACCATATATATATTCCTTTACCTCATGTATTTAATAAGCGTATAACTAATGAGATTTTTCCAATGATTGGAAAAAGGTGCCTGTGGATAGAAGTGGACCTAAACAAAACATAGTTAACTATAAACCCATATTAATTTTATCAGTAATTCTAAAGTTTTAGGGAGATTAGTACCTGGATAGGTGTATCCGATACTTCTTCATTATCTAATGCGAGAACTTGTTCGAGTCATTGCATTTCGGACAGCAGGTCGACGTAATTTATATGGATTACAAAAAAGTATTTGTCAAGAAAACTAGCATTTTAAGATATCAAAGGCAACCTATTAGATGGTTTATTACATATTTAACTAATAATTAGAAAGCAATCATAGTAAATGTGTTTTTGTCATCATATGTCCAGGTGACTTCCAATGTACCACAGGGATCTATATGAGGACTATCTTATTTATTTTATTTATTAATGATATAAGTATCTGTTTCATAAATATTAATTTTCTAATGTATGCAGGTGACCTAAAACTATTTACTCTTGTGAAAGATACCCATGACTATTCGAATATGGAAGCTGATCTCACTAGACTCTATGTTTACTGTGAAGAAAACAAATTGCATTTAAATTACTCGAAGAGCAAAAAAATATCTTTCATAAAGAAAAAAAACCAATAGAGTTTAAATAAGCTCTAGGAGGGAACATACTCGAAAAAGTCGACGGCATGCATGACTTTGGTGTCATTCCGATAGTTAATTGCATTTTTGTTTGATAGTAAACTGCATTATTGTTTGCATATTGAGTAGGTTGTATATAGAGATTATAGAATGCTTGACTGCGTATTAAGAACGGCCGAAGTCTTTAAAATGTTGAAACATACTTAACTTTGTACAATAATCTTGAAACGTTCCAATTTGATTATGCTGTTTTTGTCTGAAATCCACTATACGCCACTTATTCTGAACGTATTGAAAACATACAAAAAAATTGTTGAAATCTTTTCAATATCGTATTGACGGCTGTAAATCATGGTATAAAGTATTACTTAATTAATAAAAATATGATGACCTCTATAATAGACGTACATTTTTAGAGTTGATGATTATGTTCAATATCTGTTAAGGTAATTACGACTGTCCATCTTTACTGAGTCAGGTACAGATTCAAACTCTCAAATTAACTCGTAGACGTCTCTTATTTCATGTCAATAACACACAAACACACGCCGCTATTAGAGCACCGCTACGGTGGCTGTGCAACTTGTACAATAATGAAATGTTTTCACTTGACATCCTTGGACGTTCACGCATCCAGTGTCGATCAGATATAACTAACTGGCTCATTGCGCAAACTAGTTAACTAGAGCGCCTTATATAGATAATTTATATTCCATAATTGCAACTTCATTTAATTGATAAGTTAATTAAAAATGTTTTTCATATTCATTCTATATCTTATTCAAACAAAAATCAATATTATTTTGCCTATTTAAGTTTACATTATCGCATTTATTTATGGTTGTTTTTAATTGGATATTTTATATATATATTTATTTTTCTTTAAGTTTGGTGGAAATGCTAGACCGCAAGTTGATTTCGTATTTAGTTTTTGCAAAATATTTCAAATAGTTTGTATTTGTTTTTTTCCTTTCACTTAAAAAAGTTAAATAATCGACAGTCGAACAAGTTAAGATTCAAGTATAACTGGAAAACAAATCATTATCACTCTTATTATTAAGTTTAATGCATTATTGGAATAAGAAACTAAATTCAATTTGCTAATAAAATATAATATAAAAAGTCAGTAAAAACTGCATTTTTATCAAATTGGTACTTCTAGAACTGCGGACGGTTTAAAAGAATTGACGTCCTATCAACGTACAATATAGCACTAACGCTGTGTTGAAGATTGGATTTAATATTCAGTTATTTAATAGAGAGATACCTTATGCAATCAATGTTAATGGGTACGTAAGCTGGACTCACTTAAAATAATCTTTTTATGTTTCGAGGACATATCTCGAAAAAGGAATCTTCATGGGATCACTTTGTAGTCCGTCTGTCCGTCCGTCCATTCATACCACTGTCTGGGAAAGCCCTTGTGCTAAGGTATCAAGTTGGCTCAAAAGGGGTTGAGATATCAAGCTGAAATTAATATCGTATGCTGATATCCATGGTTTCACATTGTTTTACACAAGTCAAGTTTTTTAACAGAAAGATCTGGTCCTTTAAAGCGTTCTTTTTTTATTTATGCCGACATCGAAACCTATGGGGATAAGATAAATAAAGAGAACAATACAAAAATCAATGGTTTCTAATTATATGAGGAATTATGCATTTTTATGAAATATGTACCTTTAAATATAGCAGGTAATTTGTTTACGTTCTAAAAAATAAAATTGTTTATACGGTTGAAACATTATGTACCATAAAATGTTTATGAATGCCTAAATGTGTACGGTATCTACGTATTGCAAGTTTCTTTTATATTTTCCGGGGTTGATTATGGCATTCATATAAATATATATATATTTATATATATATATATATATATATATATATATATATATATATATATATTTATTATATATATATATATATATATATATATATATATATATATATATATATATATATATATATATATATATATATATATATATTTATATTAAATTGGCAATGTTTCCTAAAATAAAAATCCTTTAGGAATTTTCTAAAATGAAAATACGCATTATAAATTAGTAATCTTATTTTTTCAAATTGTGCCCTACAACATTTTATTGTATCGAAATTGCAAAACTGTCAAACTTGTAAATTATCATGCTTACGACGCAACTACCTCAAAGTTTGAAATGACCCGGTCCTTGAACCACGAAGCTGCGGAGCTTTAGAATTTGATCCCATTAGTTTCCTGACAAGCTACTAGTTCGACATTTCAATTGTTTAACAGTGATTGATTAACAGTGAACCTTAGGTTAAATGTAAAATGAAACTCGCCTATTGTTGTATCTGAGCAGGACTACGGAGTTACGAAACTTGTGTGTCGGTATCGTAGTTAATGGTAACACTTGGAAGGGTTCTCGTACAAGATTACACATTTATGTAGTTTGACTTATTTCCCTGAACTTGTCGATACGGCTTCGATTTACTTGATGCTTTATACTACTAATGTTTGCACATATTTTTTTGATATTATGAGTAATTATTTATTTGAGTAATTATATAAACTATATGAGATGTAGGTTTATTAATAGGCAAAGCTTATTAATAGAGAAACGGAAAACGACAACAAGTTAATCGGTGGGGCAGCGCACTTAATTCCATCTTGAGTTACAGTTTTTGCCCTTAAATCGATATTTATTCAAGTGTTAGAATATTTTGGAATCGACTTGAAACCTGAGTTTATATTATTAATTTTAGTTAACCAAGTACTTAAATTAGGCTTGGGTGACATAGATTATTTAAATATTTACTTTCACGCTTTCTTTTAATTTCTGGTTCTAATTCCTAAACATTTCCATTTTTTCTCTGACTTTATACCTAATAAAGGTAACTCCATTAAGACTGAAAAAATACACATTTATTTTTCTTCAATGACGGTTCTATGTATGCGAAAGGCTCGCGAAAGTAAATTTTTGCGTCTCTGTTCTCCTTTTATTCAGACAACGATAAAGCTTTATATTTTGGCGCGCGCTTTGTTCTGATTCCTACATTTCTATCGTTTACTACAGCTCAAATGACCGTTTTTTAATTTGTTCATGTGCTTAAAATAATATATTAATTGTATTTAAATATATATTAATGCATATACTGCTGTTTTTATCAGTCATTTTCATATGATAAAACCGATTTTGGTTTCTTATGTTCTCATATACACCATTTTACTAATATTTCGCTTCAGTTGGGACTGAAAAGGTTATAGAGTTAAATTTGTATTTTTACTGCCATGTTTTAAGATTGCAAATAGACATATACCATCGTATCATCATGTATGAGAAATATTATTTATTTTAAAATAAACGGTGACAATAAAGGACTCTTCATATAAAAGTGAACCTTCTTCTCGCTTGCTACAAAATTTATTTAATAAGAGTTAATTATTTTATTTTATTCAAAGAAATGGCAAGTCTTAGATCATAAATACAATACGATGGTTCTCTATTCATAGATACAATACGATATCTATCAATCTCCTAGCATTTTCTAAGAAAAAGAGTTTTTCGGGTCTTCGAATTTATTCATCAACGAGACGTACTTAACTTAATAGAGTGAAGTCATCAATCAGCTGCATGTAATGTAAAATATTATTTTGGGTATTCAAAATGAACTTCTTTACGGATAGAGTTTACTTAATCGGGTGCAGTCATTATTGAGTTGAGTGTATTGAAAATTTTATATCGGGTATCCGAAATTTACTATTTCTTGAATAGACTTTATTCAATCAGGTCATTAATTAGCTGCGTATATTGAAACTAAGTAGACTTTGTTCATTTTAGTACTAGCCATTGAAAATAATGTCAACCATGGAATAAGCTGCAAACACAGTATATCTCTTGGGTTTATTTATTTATTTATTTATCTACTTTAATGTATCTAATTGATATATATGGCGGACTTATTGCTAGAAGAGCAATCTCTTACAGCCCACCACAACACCAGTCCAGCCCCGTTCGACGAACGGCCGGGAATCGAACCCGGGTCGCCTCGGTGCGTCGCATCGTCAAAGGCCGTATGCCATGTGATCAACCCAACACACCACGGCGACGAAGTTTACAGCTTATTCTGAAAAAATTAACTTTTGACATTCATAAACTTTTTATTGCAAGGTATATATTTTTTCATGTGACTGTTTTCTTTCATTCAAAAGTGTTCTAATAACTACTATATATCCTACAAACCGAAACATATACGACGTAAACCATTATGAGCCAATGTGTTTTCTGCAGTGAATAATAATTAGAGAAATTCGTTTTTTAATACACCGTGGAATAAATACTGTAAGATTTAAAGTTAAAAGGAACTGTCGCATTGTACGGTGTAGCTCTGTTAGGTATAGCTCTGCTATACTACATACCGGGGTGACAAATATTATCTTGCTTCATTGTTTTATTTAATTACATACTCTTCCGTCCATCCACTCAACTTAAGATATTTCATTTGCCGGAGTGTAACTTAGTCCATATTCGTACGTACTCCACGAAGTCATGCTTTATATAATTATAAATTTTAGACATAACTGTTAGATTACCCAAACCTACCCAAATTGTCAAATAATACATCGAATTAGGTGGTTTAATTGTTATTCTGTTAATTTATTTTGACTTGTTTTTGCTCCAGAAAAATTATAGTCATTTATTAATGTCCATAAATTTTGGTCATTTCTCAGTAAAGGTCCATCATTTTACTGAGCGCAGAACTAAATTTTACGGTAGAGATTTATCATACGATCATATTTGGAAGTAGAACCGTTTGCATATATATGGAGCGACTAATTTAAGTATACACATTTCGACTAATTTAAGTAACCATGGTGCATCTTATACTAACTGAGAAATTTTACAACTTAACTATTCAACAATCAGGCGTACTTTAGTCCGTGAGATTAAAATAAATATGGAACGTCTTTTATCCAGCAACAGCAAGTATTTTTAAAATTTGTATATTACTCAGTGCATTATTTTGAACTAATTTGCATTATATTCAAAATACATGACGTTACCGAAAAAACATGTAACTTAAGGTAGGAAATTTTTGTTTAAAGTAATTAAATATTATACTTTATGGTATGTAAATACCTTCCTCAGGTTATTTATAAAATAAAAACATTTAAAAAGTTGTGTGCACAAGTTGTCTGTTAATCATACGAATAACAGAACAGAGGAAGTGATGATATAAAAAACATTAAATGTAGGAATTGTCATACGAGAGACGTTCACAAAATTTGAATGTTGATGTGAAAGACCGTGTGTGAATAATACTTTTTTTCCTCAGTCTAACCATGATTAAAGTCATTTCATTTATTACGTCGATAAAATATTTTAATTATCCCTCAGCGATAATACGTTTGCCTTTGGCTGGCTAAGCTTTTGTTAATACTTTGTTCGAACGAAGTTCCTTATGTCACATTACACGCTTGGCGAATGAGAGCTAAAATTTCAAACGCTACTTTGCTACAGTATAAGTAAAAGCGTATGTTAATGTTTTTTTTATAAATATGCTAATTTTATTTAGAATGTACGCAATCTTAAAAACTATTATTTTTTATCTTTACTTTGTCAATATATACATGTGATTATGGTCATGAAATTAAGGAGTTGGAGGGAGCAAAATTATGATATTTATATTTTTTCCTCAAATACTATAAATTATTTGAATACTGTTTTATTTTTTTTGTAACAAATGCAATATATTCTCTTAGCCAGAATGATTTCTGCTCGCCAATTTATGTAGGTTAGAGTGGCGCGGATAATTTTTAACCGACTAAAAAAAAAGAAGGGGTTCTCAATTCGTCGGAATCTTTTTTTATTTGTTCAGCGATAATTCTTTACCAAGTGAACCGGTTTCGATAATTATGTTTTTTTAATGTAAAGGGGTATTTTACGGGTGGTCCTATATAGATATGGTGATAATCTGATGATGAGATACGGAATTAAAAAATGGGACTCCATAAGGAATAGCAGCAAATTATTTATGATTCATGATATTTGCTACCCGTAGTTGGTACTTTGCAAAATAACTACCCCACTCACTAGGTCAGGATCTGATAATAAGTTCTGGAGATGAAGAACATAACTCCTTAAAGGAGGTTACTAAATCAATCGTGATTAAATATATCTGTTACTAGAAGTCGTTACGTTGAAAAATAACTACGCTATCAACCAGGTCAGTATTTCGCAACATGAGCTGAACTCCTTAACAGATGGTAGTAAATGAAATGTGATTCAAGCTATTTGCTATTGGTAGTTGTTACATTGCTTAATAACTACACCATTGAGCAGGTCAGCGTCTGGTGATTCATTCTAGAGGCGAACAATGAAAATTATTATCGTATTGTCGTAAATCAACCGTGATTCAAAATGTTTTCTAATTGTAATTTTCAAAATAACTACATTGATCAGGTCAGTGTCTCATGATTAATTCTGGAGATAGATAATGCATCCTCTTAACAGATGTTATTAAATTAATTGTGATTAAAGACATTATTATTTTGCAAAATCTGATATTGGACTTCGGATGTGGGGAACGGAACTCCTCAACGGCTAACAGCTAACTACTGACAGCTATTACTGTCGCTTGGCTTATGTTTGCTGTTCATAGCTAAGTTTATATAAAGGGGAAATTATCTATACACAAAATAGATACTGTATAGTAGAGGAAATTGTCTATATACTAGAGGAAATTATCTGTATTTGCCCATGATATTTAATAATTACACAATATCTTAAGAAGAAAAATAAACGAACCTTAAGTATAGGGTGATGATTAAAACTATTAATATTTACAATTTTTGAAATGAAATATTTTTTTAGAAACCGACTTCAAAAAAAAGTTGGTGCTAAGGGGTAAAAAACAATCAAATTAAAAAAGTTACTTACTTATTTGTATAACATAAGTTGCTTATTTTTAATTTGGTGCTGCTCCACCGTATTTCGTATTATGAGCACATAGAAGGTAAGACTTTAAATTCAGATTATAAATGGAGTAAACTTATGAATTTGTTCGACAAGAACAGTTTTGAAATTGGTTTTTAAAAATTGTTTAATTTTTGCAATTTTTTACAAAAAATTATGTAGTTTATAATCAAAATAAAAATAGTTTTCGATTATGTAAATAAACTCAGTCTTATAATCCCATTTTAAATAAAAATATTTCTTATGTTCTTTAAAAAATCTAGGAAGATTAGAAATTGGTGTCTTATTTTTAATCAATATAAATGGTATTTAGTGAAAAAATAACGCGATCCACGTATGGACAGATGCTTAGCCTCATGATAAAAATTTTGTTTTTAATTTTTAGGCAAGTAACCCAAAAACAGAATCGTTTTAAGATTTCTCACTTATTCTTGCGAATAAAATATTTGAGGTTTATGTTCAATTCATGTAGCGGGTGGAATATTAATTACAGGAGCAAATTCCAAAGAGTTTTTTTTTCAGCATTGAATGTGAGTTGATTGGCGAATATGTTCACAAGAAATATTTCACCACGCTATTACCTAATGAAGTTTCATGTAAGCTTTAATTTCGATTACTTACATGGTCGCTCAGTATATTTGTGGCTATGTCAATACATGCAGGCAACAATTAATCTAGAAATCTTTCATCTCCGAAATATAGTAATGTGATGCCCACAACCTACATAATACGTTCAACCACAACTTTTATAATACGATGAACTACGAAAATTAAATCTAGTAAGCCAAAGAGAAAATTATATATTTTAAGTAAGGAGAGAAAAAATTATAATTTTTAAATCTGTGCTAATAATGTCAATAAAGAGTATATAAATCTGTTTTTATGCCTTCCATATAATTTAAGTAGATATGTAGTTAAAAATACTTAAAAATTCTCGAATAAGTGAATATTAATATTAATTGAATTTTAGTGAATAATTTTTTTGCCTATAATCATATATGTATTAAAGCAATTCTAACTTTAATACTTAAAATATATTTCTATATTTAGTTAATGACATAATAAAGTTTCATGAAATTTCTAGGTGATCACAGAATTCTTGCTACTGGTTAATAGCTTAGTAATTTCATTATTGAGTGATACCTATACCTACTTTCCAAAAATACCTTTCTTTGCTATTTTGACTTAATCTGGTAGTTCATCTATAAACGCACACTTCATTACTTTTGACCGTAAATATTTTGTTTACATTTTCTTTTGCTAAAATTTTCAATTCATTTTCAACGTTCATTAGTAGATGTGTAAATACTTTAACATTTCAGAAAACAATTGACATAAAAAATTAGAACTTATAATTTTAATGGACGTTTTTATATACTATACATATGTAACGAACGTAGAAGTATTTAAGGATACTTTCGAGAATGGACATATTCCAGTTGTCACAATAATAATTATATTTTGTATTTAAATATATTTATATTTATACGTAAAACGAAAGTTTTGTAGTATATTAACACTTATCTTAGAGAGCATCCTAACATGGTATTCGAGACAGGGTTTCATATTAAAATGCTATTCAAAATTGATTTTCGAACAGAAAATCATTGGGCTTAAACATACTTGTGTTAATCCAATCTTAACGCGATATACACAATTTTCAAATTGTGGCCAATCCATAAATATAAATGACTTATTTAAACAACGCACCTTAATGGATTACGAAAGAGTTATATTTTTAAAATTGCATATATTTGTTTGTTACCAATATAACAAAGCGCCAGATTGAAGAACTTTTAATGTTACCCTAGATAGAACTAAAATGAATATCTCTGGATGAGTAATCCTTTTTGCCAACATTTAACATTTAGCAGCATTTTCAGTGTGTCAGTGATCGTTTTGAGTAATATTTAATAAAGTAAGTAGGAAGTAAAAATGAGATTATTAACAAAATCGACTTGTTAATGACTTTATGACAAATTTAGAAAATATATGAAAAGAAACAAGATCTGCACTATTTATTTTATTAATAGTTTATACTTAGAATTTACGTAAAAATAAAATAATATAAATTTTCATAACAGTAGAAGATAAGCTATTTTTGAGTACTAAAGTAATGCTTATGCGCAAAGAGTGAATGAGGATTAAGAAACCAAGTTGAGTAATAAAAACATATAATGCCATTCTCCATGACAGAAATGACTAGAAATTTCGTGAAATGAGGGCTTCTATTTCCTGTAGTAAATACACGTGAAATTATAATTTAAAATGAAATTCATCAAAATTTTGTTAGATCTCCTTCTATGACAAAATGTGTTTCTTAAAAATATCTTAACAAACTGGAAACATTTCTATGTTTCCAGTTTGTTGAGATATTTTTAAGAAACACATTACGGAAGAAAATGATCGACTGACATAATTGGTACAACTAACAAAATAAAACGAAATTAAGTAAAATATTTACAAAAGAAAAAGCCACACATGCCATAAGTTATAGAAGTAAATTTTTGTTAAATACAGTCCCAAAGACCCCCACAATCTTATCAAGATAGGACTGACCTTAACATCACTCACAAAACACAACTTTTTTAAACTTGCACGAAAATGGAATTTGCAAAAAAAATAAAAAATAAATTTTTTCAACGTTTTCCGTGTGTTTATTTCTACCCTTGGGAATCTAATTTTCTTTGAATAAATATTTTACCATTTAGCTTCTGTTAGGGCATTAGCTTTCCGCATCGTTGCTTTTACCGAGCGCTTTGCAAGTGCGATTGCAAATTATGGAGGCGGTAAACTTTTTGTGCGAGACATTTAGATTGTCCGCTCACTTTAGTACTTTGTTTCAAGCGGAAGCTTTGATGACAGTTTTCTTTAAAAAAGTTTGTCACTGAAACATTGAAAACAGTTGTTAGGCCGTGCGAGTGTAGTTTAATTCCGCAGCTTTATATGATCACTCACTTGTCCGTCCATTTGCATGTTTGTCCATCTACCATAGATGTTTTTGTGTCAAATACCATTTCGGGTAAAAACTTGAAACATTTCATGGTGTCGAGGCACAATATGTCAATATTAACCTGCATATATCGCAGTAGTTATACATTTTTTTAGAGTTAGTAAATAAAATACTAGCAATTTTTTAAAATTCCTTGTGGTACGTCAATTAAAAGCTTATCAGTTAATAAACATCCCAAAACTACTTATCGTAGAATTTTATGTTAAACAGCTCTAGAGACATTGCTAAAATACAGACAAAAGTTTTTTCACAAACCATTTGAAATAGAAACTTAAAATGTGGCATAATGATAAAGAATACTAGCCTGCCTATATCTTAGCAATGAGATAAAATTGAATATAGCCTTAAAAATATTTCAAGGGGAAAATAAGCTTCTATTTTTTTAAGTTTTATGAATTGCATTGGACATCAAAAAGACGTCACAAGGACTTTAAAAATGTATTTTTAAAATTTTATTTAATATAATTAGAGGAATTTTCCAAAAATATCGACCAAAATATGATTCTTCTTGTTCGACAACTTCTTTTTTCAAACAAAAAAAAGCTTAGCCTTAAATTCACTTAAAGTTTACCAGGAAACTGTGAGGATGATTCTGAATTTCATATCTTATTAAATATTCCCCATGTTTTGGGCGACTTTGCTCGCACGGATGTCGATATTTCAATAAATCATGTAGCTCTATTTTTACGCTATATGTATATTTGAAGCAAATCTATAAAGGAATCAAAAAATCATACAAATTTTCCTTTTCTGTTTGACCTATTTAGGGTTTGTGTTTCTTGTATTACGGAAATATTAATAAACCAGGTTAGTTAAACACTAACAAGGGAGCAAGCCACTTAATATTGACCATGGGAAAAACAACAAATAAATCAACCCCAGCAATCAAATCAATTACGTAAACCCCAGTGAAGTTAAGAGTCTGGCCCTGTGATTTATTAATTGCCATATCAAAGCAGATATTCACTAGAAATTGAACTCCGCACTTATCTACGACGAAACATTTAATTATACGACCGTCAGTGACGTCTGTCTGCATTCGGGTCGCCATCTCCCCCCCCCCGGCTCTTTGGTCCCCTGCTCCGCACGCTCTCTCTCTCCCTACATAGCCGTACACACTGTGATATACGATACACAGAGTCATAATTTATTTTTCTCAAATCGATACAACTATTTATTACTGACCTAAATGTATGTCTGAAATTATCATAATACTGGATATCTAAAATAATTAAATGTTAATAATTAAAAATACTAGGGCACATCCTCTGCCTTACGGACTTGTGCAACTTCCAAACCGATGAAATTTCTTATAAACTTTTAACCCCTATTTAGCCTCTTCAGGGATATGATTTCTAAAAACCAATAAAGAAATTATTTTGTAAATTAATCAAGATGGTAAATCTAAAATTATACTTGTCTAATTTATAGATCGAAGTGTCGAGGTTGACATCTAAATTTTCAAACCCTTCTTTACCTACTTAGGGGTAGAATTTCCAAAATTCTTTTCATCCTGCTCACTTGCGCTATATAAAGCACCAATTTGCAAAATTTCAAGATTCTAAGCACAGCGGTTTTGGCTGTGCGTTGATCTCTGTGTCAGTCAGTCACCTTCCCATTTTAATCATAAAGATTTGCAAATAGATTAATTAGAATATTATATATCGTAACATATTTATATATATTTAAGTGTTTACGTACGTGTAGTATCCCACTGGTAGTTATAATTGTAATTAATGAATTATATTATTAATGGCAAAAATTAAATGATACTTATGGCAGTTTTGGATTTGTTTTTTGTAATATTTTTTCGAACTATTACCTAATGCTAAATCAGTATAATTTTTTTAACATTTGTCGATGACAAATATTTGGTTTTATTTTTTCTTTTTTTTAAATTTAGCATATTACTTACAATTAGTTTTTATGTATATTTTAATGTCTAAAGTTTTAATATCATATATAGCTTTTGCAAAACTGACTAATTTTGCAAGTTATTAATCAATTACTCATTTTATTGTGACTACCATTTTGTACACTATTGACTTTCACATTCAAAGTTATTTGACAAAATCTAATATAACATCTAGTAATATCTCAGCATGCAAGAATACTACCTTCGACGATATGATCTTTAACTGGTAATAACATTTTAAAAACCAATACATATTTTATGATCTGTAATTATCACCGTAAGATGCCTTATCTTATGGTGACGTGTACATGCGATCCACCTAGAGTAGACAAAGTATCATGTAAACATTAATTGGTTTTCCAATTTTCTTTTTTTGAACCAATTTTCGGTGTTCTATTTAGTTTTACGTGACGTTTTTGTAACAATTTTTTTACGCATAGAGATTGTCACCCTTTTGTCAAACACGTCAACAAAATAACAATTAGTAAGCCAGGATGTCGTCATTCACTTAGGAGAACTTATTAGCAATTAATTATTGCGATAGCATAAATTGAAAGTTTATCATACATAACGCAATACTATCCCGACAAGAAGAAAATTATAAGTAGAAATATACTAAAAAATATCGGAAGATAAATATAATAAACTTGTAAAGTACGAGTAGAGCTCCTAATACGATGGTGCCGCATACATTCAGGTATTTATGAATATTGATTGGTACGTAATATTTCTATTAAACTATTAACATAACATTTCCGAACATTCACCGGCGCGTGAACAGCTCCTATTTAATTATTGAATTAAATTATATTTTAAGTGTAAAATAAACCCATTTCCAGTTTTATCACAAATATTTTATGTGTATTAGACACAGTGATAGTAATAAGGTTTGGTGTAAATTTACACGAATAATTAAATTGTACTAAGTACAAAAAAAAGCGTCTTGAAAAGTGGCAGTGAGTCCTTGTATAACAGCAAAACGATGACTCGTAAAGCGCTTACTCAACAAATGGAGTCTAAACTTCATTAACATTACACGAATTGAAGATTAGCAAGGATTTGTGTGCCCAGCTGAATATTGAGATACAGGAAAATGAAAAGGACATATGGAGTGTTTTGCAAAATAATAACAAGTGAAAATCTGACTTATGTAGTCTTCATACGTCCTATAATGATGTGATTGAGGAGCGTGACAGGTTACAATTATTAGTAAATAAATTTGATGGATGTCGGGATGAGTATTAACAAACTCTGATGTGCAGTACTTCTCTGGAGCATGAGCTGAGGGACGCCTACCAGAAGATATCAGATCTAGAGGAGACTACACATAATTCAACTGCTCTCCATACACTCAGTTTCTTTGAAGAATTAGTGGACTCCGCTCCTCAGTTGGTTACTGGTACAACTGAAGACCCTTCTTTTAGCAACAAATTGAGTAATATTTTACCAAAGGAGAGGTTGATGAATTGTGGGAGTAACAAACTAAAAAATATATTAAAATTAGTAGATTTATTAAGAAAACTAGAAAAATGTTAAAGAAAGACAAGTTTATAACAAAAAATTTAAAATTTAAAAACATACAATTTAGCAAACTAGAGTCTTGTAATAATGACTTAGAAAAAAGAAATTTACAATATGAGGATGACATACAATTGCTTGAATCACACATAGCACAACTACAAGTTTCATTAAGGAGTATCACCGCTAAGTATATAACATCTCAAAAAATGTTCGGTGAGTGTCAGCTGGGTATGGATGAGCTACTTAGATTATCACAATATAAATCAGACCAGTTTGACTCATTGACAAATAAGTGTTCTTGTGCATACAGACACAGTAGTACTCCATCTCCTGCTGTAGCTCTCTTGACACAGAGTAAATTGTGTGTCTGATCGGATTCTGATTCTAATATAGAGCAAAACTGTATCAATAGTTCCTTCAGTAGTACAATATCATATATAAATAATAGTTCCTCAAATATAATAATGTACAGTGATGAAAAATTGGAACAAAGATAGGTATTTTTCTAGCTGAACATCTCACTCAACAAAATGTGTTGAATAACTGCTATCATAATTGTCAATTGAGTGATTTAACTTCACAAATTATCAAAGACAGCAGTAAATTCAATATAAACACCAACTTAATCATTTTTATGGGAAATAGAGGGAGTGTTAACAAAACTACATTCCTACAATGCTTTGAACAATTGTCAAAGTTGAATGTTAACAAAATAATAATGTTTACATTCCCTTATAGTAACATTTTGCCACAAGCTGAAAATGACCTTAGATATAAGTTGAATTTATTAATGTACAATGTGGGTACTTTTAATGAACTGATCCATGTCATCGATACTAACAATTTTGTTGGAAAAAAACATAATTTAACCAATGGTAGGTATAACCTACCTTCTAGTATTAAACGACAGATAGCTGTTTCGCTATCATATTTGTTTTGTAGTATAACCAGGAATTTGGCTAAACAGGGTGCTCCTATTGAGCATTATTTCGACAGTGAAAATGAGAGTTTGGAAGTACTTCCAAGTAATTTAAACTAATTAGTATGGCAATAGGGGAATCCTCTAGCCAAATACATTTGCTTGCTAATTATAATAATAAGAACATTAAATCACATAATGTTAATAATAGTAATAATATGAAATTTATCAACCTGGTGCATCAGAATATACAAGGTATTTGTGGTAAAGAGCTTGAAATTGAGTTATTTTTAAATGAATTTGACATTAATATTTTTTGTGTGTCTGAACATTGGCTAAAAATTATGAAATAATGTTCAATTTCAACAACCACCAGGTTGGTAGTTCGTTCAGCAGAGTTAATGCCATATGTGGTGGTTCCTTGATATTTTTAAATAAGCATTTAAAATTTAAAGAACTTAAGGATATAGTGAACCTATCTGTTGAGTGAACAATTGAATTAGCATCAGTAGAATTGGAGCGATTCATTGTTGTTTGTGTGTATAGCCCCCTTCCGTTCCCTACGAGCTATTTGAGAAAATAATGGATGAGGTATTAATTAAATTAACAAAATCTAATAAGAATATCATAGTTTGCGGTGATTTTAATTTTGATATTTTAGAAAATAAAAATATTCTATTATTAAACCTTTTCTCATCATATAATCTCAAAAACATGTTTATAGAGCCGACTAGAATTGCTAGTGATAGTACTACCTGTATTGATAATATCTTTACAAACATGATACCTTCAAGTAAAGATATTATCAACGCATTAAAATCTGATCATTGCGGCCAGTTAATAAAAATTGAAAATGTGCATAAAATTAATTCTAAAAAGGAAATAAGTTTTATACCAATTAATTCTAAGCGAGTAGATAAAATTAAAAATGATTTAATTAATAATTTACCAAATTTATCTAGCGATTTAAGTCCAAATGTGATGTATAACAGATTTTTTAATACTTTCATACAATTATATAAGTCTGTGTTTACCACCAAAACTATTGTAGTCACTGACAAATTAACTTTTAGTCAGTGGGCTACGCCTGAACTACATATTATGCGCCAAAAGTTATATGAACCTTACGCAGAGAGGCAATTTAATACAAGCAAAGAGTTTAATAACAATGGGAAATTATTTTCCAAAACTTTCAAGATAGAATGCAAAGTGGCCGAGTCACAATATTTGAAGTCTAAGATTGACAACAGTAGCAATAAAATCAAAGCCACTTGGAAAATGATTAATGAGGAAACTGGAAAAGTCAAATCACCAAGCAATAAGTTTAAACTAAACATTGGTGACAAGCAAGTCACTTCAGATTCAGAAGTCGCAATCGTTTTCGAAAAATTCTTCACGAATATTCCAGTTTCTACTACTAAATCCTTGAACTCTTCGCCTACCGATGTCTTAAATTTACTAAAGGAAAATGGAGTTGAGTGTGGTGTCAACTTTAAGTTCAGAAAAGTTCACGTCCGAGAAATAATTAAAGCCTTCAAACTCATAAATGTTAAAAAGACGAATGACTTGTGGGATCTTTCCGTGAGTATGCTTACACAGCTAATTGACATTGTTGCACCTGATTTAGCGATTATATTTAACAACTGTGTTGAATGTGGTGAATTTCCTGATCTAATGAAACATAGTAAAATAACGCCATTATTTAAATCTGGTAGTACTACGGATCCCACTAACTTCAGACCTATTTCGGTGCTACCTATTTTTAGTAAAGTATTTGAAAAGCTCATCTTAGGTCAGCTAATAGAACATTTTAAAGATAATAATCTTCTCCATAACAAGCAATACAGTTTTACTCGGGGTCGCTCAACAACCGATGCTGGTGTTGAGTTAATTCAAAATATTTTCGATGCCTGGGAGGAATGAATAATGTGATGCGCTTGGCGTGTTTTGTGATTTGTCCAAGGCATTCGATTGCGTAAATCACGATACGTTGATTACGAAGTTACACCACTATGGAGTAAGGGATGAAGCTCTTGACCTCATTGTTTCATATCTAAACGGTAGGATGCAAAAAGTAGACGTGAATGGGAAACGTTCCCCTGGGTCATTGGTCAAAATGGGCGTGCCGCAAGGTACAATATTGGGACCGTTTTTGTTCCTAATCTACATTAATGACCTACCTTATCTTGTAAAGGATCAGCATGGAATAGTACTGTTTGCAGATGATACATCTTTGACTTTTAAAATAAACAGACAACAAATAATTGTTAACGAAGTAAACAGTGCTCTTTCTAAAGTTGTAAATTGGTTTAATGTTAATAATTTATTGCTCAATAAAGGAAAAACCAAATGTATTAAATTTACAGTATCAACAGTTAAAGGTGTTACAACCAATGTGCAACTCAACAATGAAAAATTGAATTTAGTTGACACTACCGCCTTTTTAGGCATTACCTTGGATTCGAAACTTCAATGGGGCCCATATATTTGTGGTTTATCGAATAGGCTGAGCTCTGCTGCATATGCAGTTAAACGTATTCGACAGCTAACAGACATCGACCCAGCTAGACTGGTCTACTTTAGTTATTTCCACAGCATTATGTCATATAGTATATTGTTGTGGGGTAATGCTGCTGACATTAACACCGTATTTGTCCTTCAGAAGCGGGCCGTTTGTGCGATCTATAATATGGGGGCTAAAGAATCGCTTAGAAATAAATTTAAAGAAATAAAAATAATGACCACACACAGTCAATACATTTATGAAAATTTACTGCATGTGCACAAAAACATTGATAAATTTAATAGAAATAGTAATTTCCATAATTACAATACCAGAAATAAGAATAAACTTGCCACACTCAGCACTAGGCTGCATAAAACAAGTAATTCTTTCTTGGGCAATTGTATGTGTTTTTATAACAAACTACCAATGAAAGTTGTAGATTTTTCATTAAATAAATTTAAAATATTTGTTAAAAATAAATTGATAGAAAAATCTTATTATAGTATAAATGAGTATATAAATGATAAGAAAGCTTGGGAATGAACTGCTCTAGCTACTATATTAAGTGACGTTTGTGAAACAGTGATCACAATAGAGTCAACCCTGGCTGAGTTTGTTCGGGGCTTCTTCTCATACCATGGCGCATTTGGGACCCTAGTGACCTTAGTTTTAAGCGAAGAGAAGTCGTATGGGGGCGTATTTCGATAACATTTGTCGAAATGGGCTCTTGACACTCCTCTCGTTGACGTACACAGGTGATCACTAATATGATTCTAAGTGGAAAAATAAGAAATAAAAAAATATATATATATATGTATATATATATATATATATATATATATACATATATATAAATATTTATATATATATATATATATATATATATATATATATATATATATATATATATATATATGTCCCAATTGACTTATCAACGCCTAGTCCAAACCACCAATGATAATAATTTGAAATTTGGGGAGGGTCTTGAGTTTTCAAAATCCCGTAAGGTGGTGAAAAGGTGCGACTAAGTTTTTATGGGAAAAATTATTTCTTTAGTAATTTTTACTCTTCAATACAAATAATGTAACCCATGTTTTAGAAAAAGGCATAGGGAGTGAAAAAGGGTATGCAATTTTTGTGTGGGAAATAAATTTTAATGGTAACTTTTACGTAAAAATTTGCATTAATGCTTTTCAATACAAATTATGAAATATGTATTTAAGAATTTTTCCTTATTCAATCCCTAAAGAAGTGAAAACGGGTAGCTAAATTTGTATGGTAATCAAATTGTTATGGTAATTTTTAATAAAAATTTGTTATGAATATTTTTCCGTACAAATCATTGAACAAGTACTTAGCTTTTTTCGATATTCTAACCCTAATGTAGTGAAAAGGGGTGAAAATTTGTAAGGGAAAAATTGTATTGGTTATTTTTATTTAAAAAGTTATATTAATGCTTCGCAAGACAAATAATGAAACAAATATTTAAGCATTTTTCGATATTCAACCCCTAAAGGCTGAAAAGGGGTGAGGGTACTAGTGCTACTTTTGCTTATTAAAAAAAAATTAGAGTAATTTTTACTACAAAATAGATAACAACCTTGGGGGTGACAAGGGATTCTAAATTTGTACGGGAAAACAATTGTTTGGTAAGTTTTAATTAAAAATTTGTATTTTGTATTTTAATATTTATCAACACAAAAAAATTATTCAAGTGTTTAATCATATTTCTATATTCGACCCCTAACTGGGTGAAACGCTTAATTTAACGCGGTTAACGACCCGCTAAGAGGATGAAAATAAAACCGATTTTTTATTTTACATTTTAAACTATAAAATCGATTCTCATAAAATTTTAACTGTTCTCTAAGTTAAAATACACTTAAGCCAATAAAAATAGAATAATTGTAATCTCATAAATAGTTTCTGCGAAATATGTGAAAAACCATAAGGAAAAATATTCATAATTTTTTTTAAACTTTGTGTAATTCTTTAGAAGCTTAAGGTTTTGAAACAAATACACTAACTAACCTATTTAATAATATTAAATATTTTTAGATCGAATTTATAACCTCGTTTTTGAAGTTAATTACAAATTTTACTGATGTTTAGAAAACGAATTGTCTACCCGAGCGAAGTCGTGGGCAAAAAGCTATTATATTTATCATATATAAATATATTAATTAATTATTTAATTACATTACTGTAATAACATATATTTCCAAACTATAGTAGACAGGCATACAAATCGTGAAAGAAACTTCCTAAATGTTGTATAAATTTTTTTTACAGAAAAGTAAAAAGTATCTTGCCAAATATTATTATTATTACATATCAACTAAAAAAATAAATATATATATATATATACATATATATATATATATATATATATATATATATATATATATATATATAAATGATTTTCCAAAAGTCGTGGACATGTAAGACACAATATTAAGTATAAAATTCCTAATTAGTTAAAAGCTAATATGTTATTGTAAAGATCCTGTTAAATAGATGTGAAATCCGTACTAAACGGGCAAACCCAATCATAATTATTAATTTTTACACTTCATTTCATTGCACGGTGACACGCATAAAGCAATTGTATGTCTGGAAAGTTTTGAAACAAGTTATGTAACTGTGCTTCACGTCAAATTTTAACTGTGTAAATCTTGTTCCACATAAAATTACTAATCATTCATTTTTGGATATTTTCATTTATATGTCTTATAAGAACTTCCATTATGTTGACTTTCAAGTTTGTAGGTCGACTGGAAGTACTCTATAAGTTTTCATGATATTTGAGTAAGACAAGGTATGCTAAAGATAGGAAAAAATGCACTTGAAAAGCCTATACATTTTCTTTCGTGAAACTAAAACTATTTTAACCAATTTTACTTCAATTTAATATTTCAAGCCACAGAAAAACGGGTTTGACAAACATAGGAGTAAGCGGGTGGACTACCAATGAATTTATAAAGATTCCGTTTTTTTATTTTGAGCGATGGGACATCAAAAATATTTGATGTCTAATGAAAAATTAGAAAATTTGTTAGAATAGTATGCTGCAAGTGAAACGCATTGGAAGACATAAAAAAATTAAAAAGGCATAGAAATAATCTGAAAAAATAGACTCAACTGAGATAAAGCTTTTATTAACTGTAGATCTGAGTTTCGTTTAAAATCTATGGAAACATCCGTACAAATACGTTTGCAAAAATAGACCTTCGCCCGATTAAAGTATTAAATTGAATGTCAATACCAGGATTGTATTAAACATTACATTATATATTATAAAATTATGTATATATATATATATATATATATATATATATATATATATACATACATATATATATGCAATGAACTGTTTTTGTCGAAACTGTTGTTACACAGTTCTCTGTTAGTCTAATAAAGTAGTAATTAAAAAATAATAAGATTGCTTTTAAATTTTGTTGTATCTATTTGATTCCAGTTTTGTCGGAAGGTCACACGAGACGAACTAGTATCGTGTAGACCAAAATAAATGCGGCGTCATAAGACCTAACGTAGCCTAACCTAATGCAATATAAATAACCTGACCTAACCTAACATAAAGTAATCTAACACAGCCTGACATAACTTAACCTAATACAGATATTTTCTACTTCTAAGGGTACCTATTCAACTAGTAAAAATGTCAATCTTCACTGATTGAAAGGTCAGCTCTGAGTATTTGGACTTGTCCTTGGCAAGAGGAAAGAGAGGGATATAGGGGTAAGATTTTCAGGCGGCACTCATTATCCCTGTCCATTTCTGGATGTTGTGCAACCATGACTTTCTTCTATAACCGGATATCCTTCTCCCAGCAATATCTTTATTAGTTCCAAAGGCTGCTATCTGCCATGCCTGAGCAAGTGCTCCGGACATGCAATTTTTTGCCTTGTTTGGTGGTTTGCAAAAGCTTGCGTATCTGCCCAACCCATCGCAGAACTTCCTAGTACAACTTAGCCTAATATAACTAAACATAACATGGTCTGGCTTGAACTAACCTAACAAAACCTAAGCCGACATAATATAACCTAAACTGATCTAACCTAACTTGACAATTATAAAATTACCTCAGCATTACTACTCTAATTATAGGTGTGAATTTTACTATCAGGACAAACTGCTTACGTTAAAATAGTTTTACCATAAAACACAAACACATACACGTGCATATATATATATATATATATATATATATATATATATATATGTGTGTGTGTGTGTGTTGTAGTAAAAGCATTTCATCGTTTCGCGAAGATAATACTCAATACCAGACTTTATTATTCGCTACTAAATTATTAACGCTTACCCAGGAACTTTTTGTGACCCAGTGGTATTTGAGTCGCCTACATCTGGCCACCCGTAAAGGTTTTTTATCTACTACATTGGTTCCGAATGTAGTAGATAAAAACAGTTGATCTCCAATTTACCTTTACGGTCTTCAAGAAGTCGTTCGGTAAAATATCGTCATCGTATCATATAATGTAAGTTTGTTATTTCCAGTCATGGCCAACTAGTGCTGTTGTTCGTATGACCGGAATACGTGGAATAATTTTATATTTTAGCATTTTGTACGTTTATGAAAAATGTAACAAGTCGCAAATCAATTTGGGGTTTGGAAAATTTGATGAGGAAATTTTACCGAAATCATTATCTGATTCCTGGAATAACTTGAATGAGTTTGTAAATTTAATTTTTTTGGATGTGTTAATTCAAATCAGTTTGATTGATATCAGCAATTTAGATCGTGCGGCGCCGTATCAATGTATGTTAGGAAATAAAATCATCAATAGGGAGAAAAAACAATTATGCTTCTTTTATTCTTTTAACAGCTAGGCACAAATTTGCATGAAAATTAATACTTAAAATATATCATATCAATACCTAAAAAGAGCTATTATTCTAGTAAAAAAATTAATAAGGGAATAAAATCGGACTTTGACCACATATCTTCAAAAAACATTGTTTTCCTTTAATGTTCAGTTTTTTGATATCATTATTTAAAAAAAAAATTAAACTTAAGTTTATTTCTGTTTTCTATTTGCCTTTGTCAACTAAATTTGAAGTGAATCTGTATAAATTTAGTTTCAAAATTAGAAGTACGATGAAAAACTTATTGTGTTCGTATGTAAGCTTTCTGTTATAGACATATATTTTACATAGTAATTTTTTTGCCTAAAAATATATACCTAATCTTACTTATTACAGTATTCAAACCAGCTTGCAATTAAATGTATTACTATGAAAAGAAAGAAGAAATGCAACTATATAATAGCAGTCGGACAAAATTTGTAACAACAGTAATATTTCTTGTTGCTTTTCATGCAGAAAAAATGTTACTGGGCCTTGCATATTAAAATTTTTTTTTATACCTTTCCCCCTGGGTTTTAAGGCATAAGAACGGTATGAAAATGGTAAGAAAATATCGACAGTGCTGTAATTCCTAATATGTGTATACAATAATGTATTAAAATTACAAAAAAACGTATTTCATTCATAAATATCGTCATCTGGAAAAAATTGTATCATCCCTATTAGAAGGTAGGATTGAGCTGGAATTCACGTTGTTACGAAGAGCATCTTTTACATTGTGAAGTAGTTGAACAAAGGACGTAAATATTTCCTTGCTTCATAAGATCATTCATAATGCCCTTTATATTTATTCATTGCCTTAATTTTTTAAAATTTTACATTACTCGCAACAACAGTTGGCTGCCTATCTATTGTCCTTATTTTTCTTAAGTATCGCGCCAATATAAGAATTTTTGCTTCAGTCAGTAGGTAAGTCGCGCTGTATATGAACTTCCTTTATCTGTCGATTTATATGGATGCGCAAGTATACATTTTAAAAATAAGTTACACTGTTAACTATATTTTAAAAAAATACATATATTTATTTTGTATTTTTTAAATGAAATTTTAAAATTGACATATTACTCCTTATATGACAAGCAGAGTAATAAATAAAGAAATTAAAGAATGAATAAGTAACTCGCTCCGAATAAAAGCAGTCTGCGATTCCGCAAATTTACGTGTCTTTTTTAAGAAAACTAATGAATATTTCAAGTCATTGTGTAGCATATAATAATGGAAGTCTTATCTGGGAAAATAGTAATGATTACAGTTATTTATTAATTTTTTTTTAATTTGTACATGATAGACCAAAGTTCATAAAATTTTTCAGTTTAGACGAAAATAAACTTTGTAATTCTACAAAAACAAAACAAAATGAACTTTTCTTAATTATTCCTAATAACTAATAAACAGACTAAAATCATCTTCGAGATCAATCAATGTCCATCTTCAATAGCACCAAGTTTTAATAACTCCATAATCACAATTATTTTACAGATATTTCTTCATGAAACTTTAGCTATTATCTAAATTCTAATAAAATAAAAAACGAAAAAAAACAACTAAAATAATCTATTCATCATTAGTCTCCATTATATATAATGGAGATGCATATAACCATCACATGTTCCAGACACATGTGTTTACCACATTTGATACAGCTGTACTTTATTTTGCGGTTCTTATTCCTATCACAATAACAACAATTACCTGCAACACGTAGAACTCTATGAAAATGATGCTTCTTGGTCATTTTCAGAAATTTTCGGGATTTCTTTTATTCTCAGTTAGATTGATCATGAAATAATGTGAGAGGTATATATGTACCTCAGTTGGCCTTCCTTGAACGAATAAGAAATTTCTTCAATAAACGTTCGTCTTATAACAGTTTTTCATTGTTGTGTTTAAAAATCACTTATGCATTTATAGTTGCAAAATTGATCACAGTACAAAACAATACCATTGGCCACCTTCTTGTGTTTCCTTGGGCGTTGAGACGCTGCAAAGTTTATCTAATCGTCAACTTCAGATTTTGTACTATTGTAATCGAGTACAACTATGTGTTCCATGACGACATTTACAAAATATTATATTAATCGTCTTAAGTTCAAAGTCTTTACTTAGGAACGAATTTTTGATATCGCATTACTTTTTAAAATTTCTTAATCTATGCACATATATGTGTGTGTGTGTGTGTGTGAGCGCGTGTGCGCGTTTGCGCGTGTCGTTTGTGCACCTGTGCGTGTGCATGTGTATGTATGTGTTTGTGTATAAAACATATCGATATATTTCAGTAGCATTGGTAGATAAAAATATTCATGTGAGAATTTATAGAGTGCACAAAATATTCGAATTTGGTTTTTTATTTCACGAATCATGTAGGGAATCGTGTAGGATTTCGGAGCTGGTTTCTTTAGTATCATTTATAAGATAGTTCTAGAGATATTGTTAAAAACGTTCACAAAATTACTCGTATGACCTCCCGCTTTCTTAATATAAAATACTGAATTATGGAAAGACGTTACTAGAAATTTACTTTAAATTTGCCGAAAAATTAGACAAAAGATCTAAATCTCTTATTTTTTATTGAGAAATATTTGAGAAATTTCAGATTTTTTTCTGCTGTAAAGATATACTGGGCAATATGATTATTTGGCAAAAATGAGATTAATATTTGCAAATAGTTTAATTGAAAAACTAATGTAACTTTAAACTTACTGGAAAATAAGCAAATATGCCTAAGTCTGCAAAGAAATTTTGAAAATCCCACCCGTAAATAAAAGGTATTTTCTTTTTTTTACAATGGATATTTAATTGCATTCAAAAAGTATTTTGTATTCCGCAAGTACAAAGTTTTAATATGGACTTAACTTATTTCAAAATATTAACATTATTTTTAATAGCCAAAAATTGAATGTTATGACTCAAATGATTGAATTGGATTGACGATCTACTGCAAGATTTTTATTTAATAATTTTCGTCCTCACTTTGTTACCCAGTGACGTGCACGCCGAAGAGTGATCATAAAAAGGTTTGTTTAGACGATCAAAAATTTATAAAACAATGGTGGTCTAAGTATTAATTTACGATAAGACATTATTTGAAATAAATAATTATGATGAGTAAAGGAATGGTTTTGGGAACGTGACGGGTAAACCTTTTTGAAATAGTTACATCACAAAGTTGGTGTGAATTTTGAGATATGCGCAATACACAGGAGCACACATATGTAATTTAAATATAAACAATATATCAGTAACTATATTTAGAGGGTAAAGAAAAGAAACATAAGATTAAAAAAATTATTATAAAAAAAGAATGAAAAAAAGATATAAGAAATGTAAAAATTATAAAATCCAAAATAGTAACAAAAACATTAGAAAAGGCATAGAAAATAAAATCCATTTTGTTCTGTAATTCCATACCAAAATGAAGGTAATGCTTACGTACTATTGTTCTGCATAATAATATACATAATAATGATGGCATAAGATTTTAACGGCTATGTTGAGCTTGTCAGTTTTAATTTTGTACTTGGTGAGAATTTAGAAATGAATAATGTGTTCATCTTGATTTGTTTGTGGTTAATGTATAATCATAAGGTATTAATACACATATTGGCTTTAATAATATTTAAATCCTTAGGCCAATTAATTAATTACAGAAAATATTACTTTTTGCCATAATTGAAAAAGGAAAAGTTCATTTAAAAGGCATACCTCTTACACATACAGAAATATTCATGTTGAATAAATATAACAAATTTTAAAATATCCCCTTTCGGATGACGGAGATTTAATACAGATTTAGCTTAAATTTAAGTCCGTGGATTTAAGTTTAACTAAATTTTTGGTCAGTTTTCGTTGGAGTGTTTTAAAATAGGACAAAGTTTTTTGTAAGAAACCAGATAGAAATTCTAAGTCAATTTAATTCAAATTTATTAGAATACCCCATTTGGATGCCCCATTTTGGATGTTTGGCCGATGAAAACCGAAAAGGTAGCTGATAAAGTTTAAATTTAAGGTGTCTAAAATCGAATATCATTTTATTAATCAGAAGCTTCAAATTTCATAATGTAATAATAAATTTTCTCTGCATTTTTTCAATTGGATAAAAAATTAAGAACTTTTCCAGTCCTACGCTTTCATTAAAAATTATGTAGACGATTTCACCCTCAAATCGCTTTAATTACTTTTCTCTATTGAGTTTGCGAACTTCCTTCATTTTAAAAGTTATCACCCGACAGATGCCAAAATTGAAAAGGAAGGTTTGACGTTTTCTGTGCTCTTATTCGGTGGCCTATCTTATTTACTTTAGTGAACTGTTATTTTATTAACTACAGTACTTCAATATCGGAAAAAACTTGCGTTTAAAATCGTTTAGTAGTCATTATAAAGTAATGACAGGTTAAGTAAAGAAAGTTAAAATATTATTTTGGTGGTTTAACAGAGTTCCATAAAATGAGAAATATTTATCTCAAATTTTGAAGTGCCGAGAAAAGCTTTAAATAAATGGAAATCCATTTGTCTATATGATATTCAAATCTGTAAAGTATATTTAATATAATCAGGAAATACATAGCGTAATTAATAAGTTTATTGATCACAAAATATCAATGGAAGCTATGTGATTTCATTTTGATTTCATTTAATCTCATGTTCGGAAATCGATTTGACATTTAGGAACTCTAAATTTACGAAAGTGCATGGTTACTTTTTCCTGTTACTACAAAGATTTACAAAATCTGCACATTTTATTGGTTTAAAATAAATAATTCTTCTAATTTAATAAAATAATGTTTCGTGTTATGTATATACTAATGCATTTTTATAAATTTTCATCAAACTTGTATTACAGATTAATGCAATATAGATATTACCACAGTCCGTTGATCATATTTTGAAAGAAAAATAATTGGCAATGGTTTTTTGCCAGGAGTACGATGCAGAAGACTATTATAATTCAAACGCTGAAAATAACTCCAAATCCATATCCAGTTCAAATAAATACAAGTAGTCACTTCTGAGCTCAGCTCTAGCAAAGATAAAGCACAGACTGTTAATCCTGATAA
Source organism: Druceiella hillmani (assembly GCA_039881145.1). Classification (NCBI taxonomy): domain Eukaryota; kingdom Metazoa; phylum Arthropoda; class Insecta; order Lepidoptera; family Hepialidae; genus Druceiella; species Druceiella hillmani. The sequence goes on along the minus strand of JAYKKI010000059.1, from coordinate 14,755,964 downwards.
CGACGGTACTTATGGAAAACAAAAGCATTAATAACAATTAGGCTTCTGTTGACCAAGGGCCACTCAGTGTTTTAATAAATACGATAATATTTGGATCGACCGCTTTTCTTCAATTAACTCCTTAAAATTGTAATTTTTTATATAATAAATAACTTTACTGGCCTCTTAGTTCCCATAATCATACATGATTATTTATCGTTTTTTATCTAATGAAATCCGATTTCACACATAAGGTCAATAAAAACAGTTCAAGTTTTTATAAAATTTATTACCGTTATTTCTAATAAAAAAGAGAAGTAGTTAAAAATGAGTTTTGGTTTAAAAACATATTATAATGTGTATTAAATTAATTAAAAGTTAAGTTTGATAAAAGGGAACTGCCAGCAATGTGCCAAAAATGATATGTACTCTTGTAGACAAATAATTTGACCACTCGAAAAAATATTTGCGTTTATTTTAAACTAAATGTTTATTCTTTTCCATTGATGTTTTCTTTTACACCCCGCTTTGAAGGTTTTTATGTGATAGTCTCTAGTGAGAAACAGTAAGAAAGTTATTATCTCCTAATGAAATTTATTTGCACGTATTGTACGATACAATAGGGTGAATATATAATTTTTTTATTCCTGCTAATGTGTCTATAATTTTTCTTTTGCAAAAATGCAGTAGCATTAGATATATATTTAAAATCAATTTTTTCTTTTTTAATAAGAAATTATTGTGCTTGTATTAATTAACGTATAAAAATATGTCATTATATTTAAATAATCACAGTAAATTTTGCACTTTAACTTTATTAAGTGTATTTATTTTAATTTAAAACGTATTAGTAAATAATATGTAATATATACATGACTGAATAGTCGACAAGCTTCCAATAAATTCTACTAGGTTTTTATTAGGAGGAAAACATTTATTCCAACAATCGCCATTATTCAGATAAAGTTTTCCATGATATGTTAACGATGGAGATTTTTAGAATACGTTGAAATTAGTGGAAAAGCAAGAAGAGATAAAGATAATGGATAATAGAGAAAAATAGTTTTTGGTTTGAAATTTAATTAAATTACTACACGGTATTCACAATAGTTTCAAACGTTTGGTTTTCTTACGCAAAACGTTTCGAATAATATATTAAATCAATTAATATGACCGTAAGCGTATCACGCTGCCACATTTCAATCTGTAAACTTTAATTATTGTTACGTGGCGCGTGTTGCATAAATTTCTAACAAGAATAATTACAGCCTGAAGTCATTTTCCTTGAGAATAATTAAAGATACGATTTATGTAAATTAGTGGCCTGTGAAAATGTCGAGCATTTCGTTAAGGAGTTACACTGAAGAAAGTTGGGGGAAGATTGTTTCCGATTTCCGTTACGTTATTCTATTCAAAACGATGTCAAACAATAATATTATTTCTAAAGTAATAATTGAATATTGTTGTGAAAGTTTAAAAGTGAAACAATTACTATTTCTAAATTTTTATCAAAAAAGTCATTGTTCGGTATATTAAGAAATCGTTCCAAGATCTCAATTAAAGTTAAAACTTAGTAGGCAGCCACTAGCACGTTATAAGCCACAGTAATTGTTATAAATTATAAACTGAGTTTACTCAGCTGTGAGGAATTTAAAGAATCCAGGTAATAAATTATTTCTTCTATGGAATAACACTCTTTTGTTATGACACTACTTACGGGTCTAAGTGAAATCGTTTTTCATGCTTAAGTCTCAAATCTCAACTGAAGGACAAAAAGCACGGTTTCCGTGTAAAACTTTCTACCATCAGAAATTTAAAAAATTTTGTAGATTACGTGGTTAAATATTTGGATCAAAATCAGTAAGTAGACTTAGCCTGTTTTGAAAGTATTTAACCTAATCGGCAACTATATTCTACTAGTAAAACTGCTGAATTTAGGAACCACTTCAGTTCTTATTAAATTTTTGGCCAATTATTTTTGGGTTGTCTTCTGTTTGTTGAGAATTAGAAAGTGTTATTCGGCGTTAATAACCAATTTTGTAGTGATTCGAACGTGATATCGACTGTGTATTCCTATTGGAATCTGAGCAATAAGTTACGACTAAAGGGTTCGATTATTTTAACGGCTAAATATTTGAGCAGATTATTTTAACGGCTAAATATCAAGACAGTTGTTGAATTATTATTTAAAATATCAAAACAAAACAACTCTCTCCCTTAACCAGAAAACTATGCGACGGTTATAAATATTCTAGTTATTTTTAGAAATTCCCGGAATTTTTGTGGCTATAAAATATATGGGAATTAGTATATTTATTTCATGAGAAATTATACTGGTGGAAATACAAGGTATCATTAAATATTAACATGTTACGTAAATATGTATCGAAACCTTGTATTACGAGTGTAATGTGTTTGGATGCCCTGGAGTACGATTTCTACTCGAAGTTACCAAATTTCTTTTTGTAAAATATCACATATAGCAATCAATCTTGGGAAAGAAATTTGTTTGTCTAATGTCTACTAATACTTTATGATATGGCGGCTGTTATGGAAGATCTTGCGTTGCGTATCGAATAGTTAATTAATCATAATTAATCATACTCATGGTTTGTTCTAAATCCAGATATTTTTAAAAATAATTCCATAAAACATTATATTTCATAAAGAAACTGCATTCTAAATAACTAAAATCCCCTCTAAATATTACTCTGTACCACAATATATTTTGTTTTACTCTTTATATCACAATTAGCCTTTCTCCATAATTGATAATTAATTTATTTTACTTTCTGTTAATTAAAACTATGGAGAAAATTGATTTCCTTCTTTCAATTAAGTCATGCTTTGTTGCACATAGATAATTTAAAGATTCTTTATGAAATAATGGTTGACAAATATTTCATCTTTAGTGTACCTGCTTCTATAAACATTTTTTCCATTTTCGTATTAAATAAAATAAATTTCTAACCACAAAATTATTGAATATAATTTATATCTCTTACTCGACAAGGTCACTAATATGTCCATAGTTTGAAATGTGCTTTTACGGTCTTAATATCTGCATTTTTATAAAGCGAGTCTGACTGTATGACTGTCCACCCAGCTCCAGTTACGAGAAATCCAATAACTACCATTACTTGACATGATCGAGTTTATCTTCAATATATGAATCTATAATACGTTTCTATTTGACGCATAAATTAAATGATTCCCATGCACTCAAAAAATACTCCATATATCAATTTTAATGCAATAAATCTGGTCTAATGAGAAACGAAATCTTGGAACAATGCAATTAACAAAATCAGAAAAGGTAGGAGACCAAGATCGTATATCAAAAATATTTTGGAGAAATAGAAAATTGATTATGGAAAATTATTATTAGGTATTATCCGAGATCAACAGAAGCCAAAACAATAATTTCTAATTATTCACAATTAAATGAAACTACGTGATGTAGTATTATTTCTACTATCTTTAATTTCTTTACCACGACCTAGGTTTCGTTGTATTACAACATCTTCAGGTGGGATATAAGCAAAGATCTTTGCTTATATATATATAATTGTAATACAACGAAACCTAGGTCGTGGTAAAGAAATTAAAGATAGTAGAAATAATACTACATCACGTAGTTTCATTTAATTGTGAATAATGAATTTCTACAAAATTAACGCCAAATATATTCAAAATTTGTAATTATGTTTTTCCTAATGCATTATGAAAAAAGTGAGAAACGGAGAGAGGATGCAAGTTATTAAGAGTTTTTGGGAATTTCGTCTGTATACGGTATGTTCATTTATTTGTTTGCGCTCGCATCAATTTAAAATCATTAGCCATAATCAACAAATAGAATATTCTCTGGGATAAATTGAAAATTTAATAAAATTACAAGGTATCTGATATTTTGTTCAAAATGTTTTCCTAACTGTGAATGCGTGCCCAAAGGGCCACCTAAATAAATTATGAATAGATACTGTGGGTCTCCTCAAAGTGATTCACCATGAAGTTCAAGTGAAAATATAACAAAAATAAAACCTATATACAATACAATTTAATGTTTATATTGACTATATTGACAAAGCCGTGGATAAAAGCTAATAAAGTAGCGGTTAGTTAATAAAACTAAAAAAATAATTTAGAGTTATATTTTTCGTTAAGGAAACAGTTTACTTAAGTTGATATATATCAAATTCGTAATAATTATAAAATTGGTCCAAAATACTGTAGTAAATTTATTTGGTACAAACCAGTCTTTAAATTATTACTTCTAACGCAACAATGAAAAATAGGTAAGTTTTCACATTGACGCTAGGCGGAGCAGCGTTTATTTTATATACCGAAAACTATTATTTGAAACCTACTTGTAGCACAAATTTCCAACACAAGTACTTAATTACAGGTTGCAGACACTTTTCTTTCAAGTAATTAGAAGAGATGTGTTGGTATATTTATTACTTTGCCACGTACAGAATAATGTTTAATTTGAAGGGAAATATTCCAGCGAACTGCACAGTTTAGTATTCGATAACATCTATATAATAAATGTGTGGATTTAGAAATGCTCATAAAACGTATTCTACGTTTAAATGACAAAATCTACAGATTAAGGTAAAATATGTTTAAATTTGAAAGTTAATTTAAGTGCATGAAAATGTTGTGTATTTAAGTTATTTTCGTAAATTTTTTTATGCCAAATTAAATTTTTTATGCCTTTGTCTTTTCATAGTACGCTTATTTCATTTAAAGTTTTATTTGTTGTTACACTTAATGATTATGAAAAAAATACTATAAGAAATATTGTTTAAAGTAAGTCACTATCACATTACTATGAGAAATAAAGAAAAATGATCAGCTGGTGAAAGTTAAATTTGTTAAAATAAAAAAAACGATGCATTTTTATAACGTTACAAATTTTAGTTACAGTGATGCTTTCTAAACCATATTTTTGGGTGCCTTATCTCATCAATTAAACATATCATATACTGTTTTATGGTTTAATTAATTCTTGAAGAATCGAAAATACTTAACCAGTTCATAAAAAAATTTAGTCGTTTAAGAAATCAGTCGCGCGATAATCTATCACTGTCATCTTTTTTATTTCTTTTTTTTGTTCATGATTATTGTAATTATCTATTTTTTTATAAGCTCATGATTTTATTAAACAAAAAAGAAATGTAAATTTATTAATAATAAATAGAAGGAAAATCCATGTAAAAATTATTGAATTTTGCCCAACGTGATAATTATTATTATTCTCCAGTTAGCGTTCCTGATCTTACCGAGATATTTTCAAACGTAATATGAAATAAATATAAAACCAACTTTTGCTAAATAGTGATATTGAATTGAGTTGAAAATTATTGCCATCTGTCCAGATGCTTAAATATGCAATTGAATAAATACGTTCGAAATAAACATAATAAATATCATCATAATTATTCCGGTATGAAATATGTTCAGTAAATTTATTTAGGTAAGAAAACGGATCTTCACGCCCTCTCACAATGTAATGGTTTTCCCGTTTTTGTGTGGAAGTAAGGTTATTATTATCGATTATTTTAATTGTAATGAGAAATGCTGTAAAATGATTATAGGGAGATAAAAATAACGTAATACTCGGAATAGTAAACGGTAGAAGAACTAATATTTAGACTAATGCCGATAAATATATAAATTGCGTCCAATAATTTTCATGTAAAATTGTGTCCATAAATATATACGTACACGTGTGTAAATATTTATGGACACAATACATATGTACAGAGAATAATTAAAATATTAAAATTTAGATATGTATATATACATATATATATATATATATATATATATATATATATGTGTGTGTGTGTATACATATATATATACATATGATACTATTTTCATTACTAATTAGATCCATTATTAATAAGGTGAAAAACGTTCCCATTTTAATGCTTGTAAATTTTTTTATACATGTAATAAATTTTCCGATATTACACAAATCTTAGTGGCTAATATAGAAGTAATCGGGAAAATTAAATATGGACTGTACCATTATAAGTCCTTTTACATTAATCAGTATTTGAAATATTTTATGAAATTAATGCGTAATTAGAAACAAATATTTCAACGAGATTATCTGACCTTAAATATATTTAATTAAAAATATTCCTCCAAGGAATAAATGATTTCATTTGAAATACTCAGTCTAACCAGTATTGACCAAAAACCAAAACAAATTGTAAAGAACTCCAATATTATCATCCATCGTTGCAGGAATGTAATCTATAATTATATCGATTATTTGAGTTATGAGAGGATAACTGCATAGAAATTAGAGGTCTAAATGAAGATCAAACGAAAGTTCTGATTCTTTTTATTAACCGATTCAATAGCCGCAGTAATTAAAATTACTAACTTGAAAAAAATTACGGTTCAGATGTTGACAAAATCCAAAGCATATTACTCGATAAAACCGTAGAATACTTAATTTCTTTCATTTTTAGCTGCGCGAACGGCAATGTTTTTTTTTTGGGGTTCCGTGTATGAAAAGTGAAAAAATTGAACCCTTGAGAGATTGCTCACTTGCATGTCCATCTGTTCTTTTACCACTAAAGTTTTTTTTTTTCTGAGAGACAGTTAGACTTGAAAGTTGGAATAATGACTCACACATTTTACGTAAAAAATATTACAAAGGGCAAAAATAATTGAATTTCTTTAGTTAGGCTTTATCACAATTGTTATTATAATTTAACAATTTCTTGTAAGATAATATATTGCCTGATACAATAAATGAACATCAAATATGATATTCAAATGATAACTTCGACCGCTCAAAGTATATTAATTTTATTCGTTTTTTTACAAAATAAATTGGTTTCCCCATTGACGCTACGCGTTCTCGCCTTTAATCTATATCTTGAAAAAAATTATTCAGTCCGTTGGGGACAATTAAATTTATTATAATTATAAGAACCATGGACCGTTTATAATGTTATACATATCATTTAGAGTGTAGTTTTTTAAACCATCTTTGAAGTTTTTTGACGTTTTATTCTTTTTAATTAAAATATCTTTTACAGTTTTGTGGTTTAGTTAATTCTCCAAAAATTTAAATACTTAACCACTCCATAAATCAAGCCATAGCCATTTAAATAATACTTCGTCTGACCATTTACGACTTTTCACGGTTTACATTAGTTTATTTTTGCCAATATATCATTGAATCGCTTTGGAAATTACATATATTATAATAAATGTAAATTTTTTTTTAAATTTATACGTTAAGAAACTCAGATTATTAATTTATAAACCATATATTTATACGAAATAAGAGATTATTAATAACAAAAATTTGAGAAAATTTAATTATAAAGATAAAATTTAATTCAATATAAATTTGGCCATTTACATTTACGTAGTTAATTCTTATTTTACAATTCTATCACACTAGGGCAAAAGAGTTAACACGTAAAGCCACCCAATTCAAATAAAACAACAATATATTGTTCTGATATCTTTGAACAAGGCTATATCATATCCTACTACAGCACGTGAACAATTTGCCAATATATTTTAACAATATTTTTAGTTATGTTCTGAAAAATTATTCCATCTCCCCGAATACCGCTACTTTTGAAAAGATCTGCTCTGCATTATTAGGTAATCCATCACATTTATTTCTTAAAGTTTGACTCATGAGTTATAATAAGTAATTGTAAAAATTATCGCTTTATAAAGAACAACGTTCGGGAAAATCTATACGGAAGACTATGAGTCAATGTAACTAGAGTTGTAACTGTGAATCTAGTTTAATATTTCTCTGAAACTCATAAGTAATACTTATAATACAAGTAATTGCTAGCGCCTGTGTTACGCTGTTTCGAATACCCGCAATTAAACGAGCTAATTTGGTAATTGACACCACGTGCCGCAGCATTTACCCTGTAAACCTTGTAAATAATTATTAGGAGCACACGTGTAGCATAAATTACTAATATGAGTAATTACAAGTTGTAATGTTTGTTTTGACAAGTGATTAATAGGAGAGTTATTTGTCTTGTAAGATTTACAGTGTGTAAATTAAATACTGCATTACAGAAAGAGGATGGAATATAGCTTTAATTTTAAATACCATTTTTCAATTTGGAATCTATGTATATTTTCATGCTACGAACGTTTAAACCTTAAATCATAAACTGGTTTTTCTTTTTCTTTACAACATTATAAAAATTCACTGTTAATCCAAATACTCATATTAATTTTAGCCATTGTCCTCAGTAGAGATAAACCCAATACTTAGTTAAAACTGAATAATCCATTGAATAGTAATAGAACAAAACAACATAAACCGTTTGTTAAACATACATTGTCGTTGAAAAATATGAATAGAAATCGGGACTTTACCGTTAAAGGAGTTATAACCTTTAAAAATGATATAAGTCAACGAAAGTCAATATAAGCGTGAGATTCGAAGATTTATCTTTAACGGTTTTATCTGTAATATAAAGATAGGAATTTTCGTAATTACTTACTGTTGTGATTCTTTTTGTAGAATAAGGAAACGCGATTTATATGAATTAAATTACTTTTATATTTACCGAAAATATCAAAATTTGATCGTATATAGCTACCTAATAATATTTCAATTTATTGCAAATGACTAATTCATGAACTAATTATCCGTTCAAAAGACAATGGACTCCTATAAGTAAATAAAGTGTTTATGCATATAACGTAGCTTAAGACCATAAAAAAGGACTTAAACTAATTTACGTGTATAGTAAATTTCTTCATTCGTTTTTCCCTCGCTGCAGACGAAATAGATATCAATAATCGTCAATAATTGCTATCTCTCTCATTTTTGAGCCTACAGATTGATATTAATCGAATCCAGTCTTCATGTCTGTGCTACTAACCCATTAAACTATTAAAAATATGCCACACTAAATGTGACGTGTAATTAAAAATAAAATATAACAATTTACAACAACATACATCTTTATATCATTTATTATACAACAGATTGAACGTTTTTTCTTGAATGTGAATGTTAAATTATTTCCAGCATCGTACTAAATTATGAATGAACTAATTTACGAAAATTGTATTTCTAATTTGACGATGTTTTTTGATATAATAAGATACTCATAACAGTTTCATACACAGTATGTGGAACTTTTATCCAAACGGTATTTGTTATAAATTCGTCTGTTTGGAACAAAGCGATTTTCAAATTAATACTCGCGGCTGCGCCGTTTCAAAGTAAATTAATTTAGCCACCAAAACGACACAGTTTACTGTCTAAATATTGAAAATTGTTATAAGCAACCTTTAAAATATCAGTGAATCTAACAAAAATGTCTATGTTTTGTCTCATTCTATTAACAATATTTCGATGAACCGTGTTTCCACTGGCGAATATTTAATGAAATTCATCGGCACCATTATCTAATTGTGTATACCATAGATTCTTTTACGTCTTGTTCGTACTAAATCCTGTTACTGTGAATATATGTAATGAAAAATAAAGTTTAGGCTGTGATCGTGAAAATCATTTTTTTTATAAATAAAAATAAATCATTATATAAAAGACTCAGGTCTGTTCTGTATAATAAATACTGACGTATTTATTATTACTTTCCAGCGCGTGGAATATTTTCCACGTGAGTAAAATTTAAGTGTAAGTGCGTATGATTTTATTTTTAGGTATTAAATCTAATATTGTTTTCAGTAAATATTTTAACAGGGAAAGTGACGTTACTTAACTTCAAAGCGTCATTTTTCTATTTAAATGGTATTTTACTTAAGATGTAAATCTGCCTGTTATACTATAAATATCAAATAACATGGATTAATTATTTTAATAAATACATAATATATCGTTTTGAATTGTAACATGATAATCATATTCTTTTGCGATGTATTATAATTTTATCCTTTTTTTTTTCACTTCAGATGACAAATTTTAACGCATAAAATCCGGTAGTCTGTGGCAAAAATGCCTTATAATTTTGTTATACACCTCTGTCCTTCTATACGAATATATCACACTATCATCAGTTTCCTTAATTCAAGGCCGATTATGGAACCATTTTACAGGAAGACAGAGCTGAGTCCCGTCAACAACAGGAAATACAGGATATCGAATTGTTAGTGATCTTTTCATGATACTGTATCTCAAAAGAAAAAAAGAACCACTTTAAGATCACTCATCTGAACGTCTGTCATAGCCGTTTTTCTCAGAAACCATACAAGAATTTAAAATCGCCACATATCTCAATAATAGGTCTTAAAAACCATTCATATGAAAATTTAGCGGAAATAGAAACTAGGTTCTCAAATGTTTTTACATTGAAATTATTTTCTTCATTTTATGTGCTTTATTTTTGTTCCTTATCTCCTAATATATTTAAATTAAAATTATTTTAAAATAGGGTTTTTAGAATGATACGCAAAGGTTGTAAGCATATTCATAGTTTACCTACAAGTTTTGTTATTCCGCCCAATAATGATACCACCCTTACAACCGGTTGACACAACGCCTGAAATTGATGATTCTGGATGACGTAATTTTTAAGATATACGCGATACATTATGTGTCCATCCAACTTAATTGTACTAAGTATTATTAAACATTTGTTATATTACGAAATCCAGGTTAGTGATTATTTATGAAGAATAAAGTAATTTTACTTAAAACAAGACAATAAACTAACGAAGCCAGGCTCACAAGCGTTAATTTTCTTTTCAAATTAGTACAGGAGTTATATCTTTCATTGGGATATTGGTTTTTCTTAATCTTGGCTACAATGAGTGAAGTATGACTGAAATGGTCTTTTAAAATATGCATTATTTATTTAGTACTACAATGCAAAACAATTTTCATCAGTGTGTACTTGTAAATTGGAGAAGTTAAAAACCAAGTAATTGTTTCTTACACTCTTTGAAATGTACACTAAACTAAGGTTTACATATCGAAAAAGAAATACTACATACTCTTAAATGTTTAAACGTATATAGAAGTACTTAAGTGCAGACAGAATCCTCGGCATGCGAGTTCTACTCTTTAGTTTTTATCATATTTCAATTGTTTTATTTTGTTTGTACTCTAAAGACTTCTTTACTCTCATTAGGAAAAAACAAAATTAGGATTTCCATTTTTCAAAGTGTACATAAATGTAAATTATAAACATACATTTAATAAATTGATGGTTATTCGTTAATTGATAAAAATATTTGGTTACCATGAAAAAGGGAAAATTCAGTAGACTGTGTGTTAAGTGAAAATCTAAATTATGTATCAAAAAACATCACAAAGAAAATATATAGATAAAGATGAGATCAAGAATTTGTAAAAATGTAAGAAGTAACAGCTGATTGTTATTGCGATAAAAAGCTTAAAAGTATTAATTAATACACGAATGACCAACTTCTTTCAGAACTTTTTATAATCAACTTTATTTTTAATTTTTTAATTGTGGCAGTATTTATTGCATTATGCACAAGAAATGCCGAGTGGTAAAATATATGTCTTTGGTACTTTTGTTTCAGGCATTCTTCGATAACAATCATTGAATTGGGACGAAAGATAATAATTGTAAATTCTACGAGATTAAATTTATAATCATAAATTTTTAAATATAAAATATATCAATCATTTGTAAAATATTTGTGACAAAATAGTGAAAAATATGGGTCCCGTTATAGAAGAATTGCGCGCACGCACGCATGCACGCACACATACGCGCACTGCCTCATGCAGGCACGCACGCACGGCTGCACTCATGCTCGCACGGCTGCACGCACGCACGTACGCATGCCAACCTTCACGCACGCATATACTATATGTGTGTATGTATAAGCGTGAATTTATGAGTGCATGCGTAAAGGCCAACTGACGAAAACTCATATCATCTTTCAAAGAAAAAAATAGATTTAAAATGAGATAATAAATACTTCGTAGAGTAATGAGTACTTCAAACTATTTAAAAATGATATCATTTTGAAATAAACTTCTCTTTTTCCCAAAAAACTACATTACAAGTGAAACAGTTTTGTAATATCTAATATTATTTACTTCTATGGTTAAAACTCAAGGATTGTTCGCTAGTAGATAATAAAGGACACCATCAGGATCTACAATATGTAAATGAATCTTTGATTATTTTAATTTTTTAAGATTTTAAAACAAAAGTGAATACTGTAGATGCTAATTTCCTTTAAAATCTTTAGTACGAGTTTTTGAGGTTACCCGGATAGGCAGACAGGCGGAAAACAGGACTTAAGTCTGAAAATGGCCGTATACTTATAATATTCATATATGTTCTTCAATATCTTGTTTATTTTAAACTTACTGACATATAGGATATTTATTTCTAGAATTGTATACATCCAAGCAAAACAGGTGCTAACCAGGATTTCGCCTTGCCCATGGAGGGTTCTTCATCTCGTTTGAGGTGAAATGATTTATTTGTCATAAGTCGTCATTAATATTGCGTTCCTAGGTCAATTTACATTTAATGTTACTTAAGAAAATTAAGGCACTGTTTTATTATTTATAATACCTCAAAAACTATATAATTAAAGTTCATTGTTATCGTTTCTTGCCGCTTTTGGGTAGGATTCTAAATACGTTGTATTTTTAGGTTCAGTAGTTTCGGAAATAAAGGTCAGAGAAGAAAAATATATTTTATTCAGTATACCTCTCAAGAAAAAAATATGGACATTATGTTTGTTGGACTTTTGTATCCAGTACATTCAAATATAATACCAACTATATATGGAATTTAAAATTTTTCCGGTATTTAATTTACAAAAAAATCCGGATAAATATTTTTAATTATTAACTAATTAAATATATACAGTTTAATATATTTTATTAGTATGCCAAATTTAAAGTTATTTTCTCAAGATATTTCTGACAAAAAACAACTATGAAAATAAGTACGTAATTATAAAACGTCAATACCCATAGCGGGTAACATAAAAAGTGCATGTGACTTGTTACAGAACATACTTAAAGGAGAAGCAGTAATTTATCATGAAAACAAGTATTTAAAATGTTTACGAAATCACAGTGGGACGTGCGGTGCTACGAGCTACAGGCTTATAGCTTCTAAGCACGCACTTTCTCCAAAAAATGTAAAGGGAAGTAGGTAATTCCAAAAGAAAAATTAATGGGAACTTAATTATAGAACGTCATTTAATGGTATTTGCGATATTCTAAAAATTTAATTTGATAAATGCTTCAGTTGCACGTAGATTTCATTTCAGTTATTTTATCATTATGTATTGGGATTGATTTAAAGAATTTACAAATATTATTTCAATTGAATGTTGTTTTGTGATATTTTGGCATGTTTCTCGTAATGATAAATGTTTTCTGTCACATTTTTTTATTTATAAAATAGAAAACTCATCAGTGTCTTATTTTGTTATGTAATCATACCACCAGTTTCGTTAAAACATAACACTTAATTCACTGATATATTTATAATAAAGCATTCGACGATACTAAATTTTAAATGTATACCACTTTCTCAAGTAGTTCAAAGGTCCGAAATAAGCACATGGCTGATATTGTTCTTGCTTCTACGCTTGGTATTGCCAGTTATGTACAAATTGATTACAAAGAGGATTCGTAAATAAACATTTTATTCATAACGCGATTACCATTTTCTTATTATTGATATAATAATTTTAAATTATTCTTTCATTCGATTCAAAATTGAAAATTTTACCAAATCAAGAAAAATATTATTTGTCCCGTTATTTATATAAGTAAGATGAAAGTCAACATTATCAAACGAAAAAACCTTGCAAACAAATGCTTTTAATGAAGCTATCTTTGTATTGGGGTAATTAATAAAATGTTAGTTTTGCTTTTTTTTAAAACAATTGTGATATCTTTATAAAAAACTACCAGGGGATGATGCCCTAACATAAAATTTATGTCCATAGACGATTTATAGAACATAGCGTCTATCGAAAATTCTAGTTTCAAGCCTTTGAAAGTGCATATACGTACTTATATACCATGTATGTATATAATTACGTATATGCATGCATACCCACAGATTTTAATATGATCGTGTTTTACTAATTATTTCCTTGAAAAAAACCCTACTCCTTATTATCATTGGTACCCTCCCTAGATTATAACCCAATGCTTTCAATTTTATTCTACTTAACTTTTGTTCTAATTATTTCTACTAGTAGTTCTTTTTTTTCTGTAGAAACCCTAAAATTTTTGGTAATAAAATTTCCACTTTATCATTAATAAATATTTTATTTCGTAACTTGTTTTTGAGAAAATTCCCGTAATTAATTTTGTTTTTATTTTTAAACCTTACCACGTACATGAAACTACATATATATTTGGCGGATATATTTCTATGTCAACAATTTCTTCAAGTGATACAATTGCCTAATACGGAAATCTTCCATTGCTCTTTCACGTTAGACATAAACCTAAATGGGAAGACTCGTTTCGTATACATCATTTTTACATTCTTTCTTAATTTTTTTTAGTTATAAAGTTGGAGTTATTTATTGGCTTTCCAAATATAATTAGTGATAAATTAGAAATCTTCTGGATCGTAAAGTTTCTAGCCCTATTTCCGTTTTAGGAGAATCTCATCGGTTACTATTTAAAATTGTTATTTGAGGATCATCATTAGCTATGTATAGAGTGTACGGAGATTGCTATTACTGAAAATAAACATAACAATAATTATTGTGATATTACGTGATTCTGTAAGAATATTTCCATATCCAGGTAAGTTCTGCAAGTTTTGAGAAATTAATAAAAAGAAATAATGAAGGGCTCATTCTTCAATTTAGCTAAAACATAGTACTTTGAGACTAAAAATCTACTTCATTGCTATGTTTAGTACTCTTATTTTCTTAAATAGTTGCTTAGAAATACCTTCACTATTATGTGTTTTTGCTCGTATTTAAATTTTCACTTTGTTAATGTATTGCGTAGAAATATACTTCACTACTATATAGTTTGTTCTTGTTTCATTATAATTTTGCACTAAGTTTCTTAAGATATCTCATTGATTTCCTATTCTCTACCGTGTTTTGCTGTCTACTGTATTACGGTCTTACTTTGTTGAAATGTTATTCTTAGTGTATTGAAAAATAAGTTATAAATACAAATTGCTACTGTATTTTTGTTCTAACTTTACTAAAATTTTGTTATTAATACATTGAATTATAGGTTAAAAGTCGACTTCACTAATATGTTTATTGAAATTTTGCTCCTAATTTATAAAAATATTGCGCAGACATCTACTTCACTATTGTGTTGTTACTCTTACTTTATTAAAATATTGTTTTGAGTATGTTACTCACTTAGACAGCCTTGAATTATTTAACCTTGTCTTTTGTTCCTAGGCATAGACACACCGTTCATAAATTTCATTATTTTTTAGTAAAAATTAATGTTTATGTTTTCCATACTGAGGTATATTTCTATTGGCAGTCTCTTTATTGATAGAGATTTTTATCCACTGCCTGTGCTAACAAATTTATTCTTATGTATAAACGAGTAAGTCATAATATTGACGAAATAAAATATATGTAATTTACTCTATTACGTTATTTAATTTACTCTCAAACAATAAATATTTTAACTAACAATTCTCATAGTACTGTCAGTAGTATGCCTTCAAGAGAGTCGTCTGTAAGAAGATAAAGCAAAAAATGGTTAGCAAGTAACGATTTTAACTTTGTTGATCTTACAAATATTCAAATATAATTTTCTATGAACATATCCAAAATTATAATATAATAATAAAAACATTTATTAATTGCAACTAGATTTCGCAGTATGAGGGTTTCGTATACACTTAGGTATTTATAAACATTTGACGCGGTATTTTTTTTAACGCGTAAAAATATTGCCTAAATATATATTCTGTTAAAAACATAAAAACATCCCAAAGTTCTCAAAAGCCATAAATTCTATTATCATTGCTATATTTAGAAAACTTTAGACGGATTTCCAGTAATACAGTCTTTTTCATAAAGTTGACTATAGAGATTCCGGAGTTTAGTAGGGAATGAGGGAAGTGTAAATATTTATTAGAAAGTTTTGATGATATTTGAAATGTCTTAAAATCTATAATATAATTTCCATTTTTGCTGCTGTATCTAATAAACGTTAGGCGAACTTCTAATAACACTGTCTTTTCCATAATTTTGATAGTGTCAGTTTCAAATATTAATGGAAGATGGGAAGTATTTATTTCAGGAAATTTTACCGGGCTTTATAAATTTCTCAAAAACTATGATATAAATTATCATTTCTGTATCCAGTAACGTTCAGGCGAGACTTCAAGTAAAATAGTCTATGTCAGTTTAACTGTAGCATTTTCAGAGATCAACGAGGGATGGAAGGAGGGGTTCAAATATTTAATTTAGTTTTTTTAATTTCTCAAGAACTATAAATTTAATAAAAATTGGTATATTAAGCAAATTTTAGTAAAGCTCTAGTGACACCGTCTTTTCTATAAAGATAAATGTAGCAGTTTCAGAGATTATTGGGCGATGGAAGGGTAAGTATTTACTTTGTAATTCTATTATAAAACCTTAAAATATTTAATGGAATTATTGCTCGAGTTTGTTTCCTGTATATTTAATAAATTAATATTACCGCACATATATTTAGTTCAATACAATTACGCTGAACGTTTTACATGATGCCTCAAAAACAAAAATTCTTTTGATGAAGTCTTTAGACTTGATTGCATATATTGCGGAAATTAATGATAGTAATGGGAAATATAAAATAATAAAAACATTTACTGTGAAAAATGTTACCCATTTTTCACAGTAAATGTTAACAAATTATTTAAATGTTATATTATATTATTTCTAACAAAAATAACATTAGTAAAAAAAATTAAATGAAAAATTGTATCCTTCAAGCCCCTTAAGAATAGAAACAAAACATCATTAAAAGAAACACCAGTTCATTCCTTATAAAACTAAGATCCATTTATAACAAATACTTTAATTACTTTTATTTAACTACGGAAATGTTTGCTATCCAGTTTTTACCAACAATTTGTTAACAAACTAGAAATATTTCTAAATTTATATACCCGTTAGATATCTAAATTTATATACCCGTTAGATATCTAAATTTATATACCCGTTAGAAATTATTGACGCGATCTTCATGTTCTTGGATTATTAAATAACATTTTAAATAATCTACACAAACCTTCTCACAATGGTACCAGATTCACTAATGGACTAAAACCCAGAGTCGACGAACATAAACTAGGTTTTCCAGAAAGAGTCCTGAAAGGTCTCTTTTCTAATTCGCAAGTTTCAAAATAAATTATATAAGACGTCAAAATAAATTTAGGAAAAAGCTTTCGGGTAATATGTTCGTATCATTGTTTCCAAATGTTTCCGGTTTTTTCCATTGATTAAATCCACAGATTGAAAAGATTGCTAGTTTTGTAACAACGTGCAATCTGTCTAAATAATGTGATAATCGATAGCAAATCCAATATTAAAATGGAGAATTATTTTCCGCGTTTTATATAGCAGTTTTCCATTTATTTATTATTATTTTTATATTCATTTTATATTATCTATTTGTCTAAGAAACACGTAAATGAAACTGGATTTAATAATTGAATCATAAATGTGAAATAAAGAAACTTATTTATACATAAACAAATGCGTATACTTGAAGTTATTAATCCAGAAACCAACATCAACATCCTCATAACTTGGAATCAACCATTTGGGATACCGCGAAGAGATAAATTCTAATTAGTTTCATAGTTATGAATTTTACACCTGTGTAAAATTCATATTGATAACTTTAGTAGTTGCTTAGTTAAGATGCTTTGCACAGATAGAGGAAGAGACAGATGGGCAGACAAATAATTTTTAATATTATTTTTTTTTAGTAATATTATATCTAATCACACTAAGCTACTTATATTTTATTTATTTGCATTCATTTTAGAAGCAAAAGCACTGTTAGACTAACGGACAAAAGAACGTAAGTAATAGGTTTCCTTTCGGACCCTTGGTGTAGGGAAAGTTTAAACATAGAAACAAAATATCTTTCTACTTTTAGAATATTATGAACTTTTGTCTATTTTTAAAGTAATAGGTTAATAGACTACTCTTAAATTTATGTTGCTGTATTTATGTAGAAAGTCGTGAAAACTTCGGTTAATTGAAAAAGAATACTGAAAAGGATATGAAATTAATCATAATTGAAGCCAGTTATGAAATCCTAAATTTAACCATTAATATAAATTATTATAATTCATGAATAAGTTATGTAAGCAAATGAGATAATAAGCTTCTAAATTGTATGTTAAAGATAGAGTAAAGATAATTAATTATCTCATTTGCTCTTGGAAAATGCAGTGACAATACTTGTAAATGACGTCGCATTTCAGTATTTTCGTCCCTGTCTAAGCATTAAGTTCAAGCCAGTATATGTAAATAAGTTTTTATGATTCGCCAATTTTTATGCTCTTCGGCGGTTCGTAGATTCAAATTATGATATACGAAATAAAAAAAGTATTCAATTGCTCTATTACCACTTTTGTTTGTTTCTTTGATTGAATAAAAGGATAAACTTTAAAATATAAGAGGTTAAAAATATTTATTGAAAACATTTTTCATTATATTATCCGGTGTAAATATGTATAAATTTTTCGAATTTCCTACTCGAGACCAATCTATGTATTGATGACCGTAAGGAAAGCAGGATTATTTGAGGTTGATGTTACAATGTTTTAAAGTTTGTCCTTGTGCTTTGTTAATTTTAAAACTTTAGGCTAATTTGATTGGAAATTGCAGTATTTTAAATTAGAATGGCAGTTCAGTAGAGATCATTGCTATTCTGGGAATAAATACTGCGTGTCCCGTGTCCTTTCTAGTCATAAGTGTGGATTCGATGATGTTTTTTCACAGTTGTTTGACAATCATCTTTGTTCCAAAACATAGTTTTGGTGAGTTGAGATTTCTAAATAGTATGATCGGAGATCCAATTTTCAGTCGAAGGCTTCCTTGTACTTGCAAAGAGTTTGAAAATTCTGTAGGGAAGTTGACACTTTCTTCAATGTTTACTATCATGTGGATGGATTTGTATATTCTGATTTTTTAAGCTTATAAGATTTTTTAAGTGATTTTTTAAGCATGCATAGATTTCGTTTGCTGGTGTTGACTTGGGTATAACAGGGAGTATTTGTCGCAAATCTCCTGAGAGTATGAGTACTACTCCCACCAATACTTCAGAGTTTCCTCGCAAATCTTGTAATGTCCTATCCATGGCGTCGAGTGGTCTTTTGTGTGCCATTTTGCATTCGTTCCAGAAGATTATTTTAGCTTGCTTTAGAAGTTCACCCCGTCCAGATACTCTTGAGATTTTACATGCTGGGAATTGTTCTTTGGTTATATTCAACGGTAGTTGTAGGGCGGAATGGGTAGTTCGTCTTCCTTCCATAAGTATGGCGGCAATACCGGATGATGCCTTATGTTGTTAAGCACGTATTTCTAGCTAGCAATCGATTTATTAGAAACGTTTTCCCGCTGCCGCCTGGTGCCTCCAAGTAAATAATTCCGCCAGTATTGTAGTTGATACGGTCCATGATAACGTTGTAAATTTTTTATTTCTCTTTGCGGAGTGGTTTTTGTGAGCAATGTATTGAAGTAGTTCGTTGCTATTGTAGCTTTTTTTCCTTTGTAATTTCAAAGTTTAGCACAACTGAAAGCATCTTGTTGTAGTGTTGGTATATCAAGTTTTGCTGGTTTTTTATTGCTAAGCATATATCTTCTAGGCAAATGAGTGTTTCATTGAAAATGTCGTCTTTGAATTCGATAGCCAGTTCTGGATGTGCTTGTCGAATTTGGTACAGTATGTCATCACTCATACTCTCTTTGAAGGAGTCCCATAATTGTTTTGGATTCGATGGGTTACATGTTGTTAGTATTATGGCGAATAAATCTCTGATTTGTTCAACTGAGACAACGAGTGAGGCTTCTTGTAGTGTTAATTCCCAGTGTTTATCGTTTTCCAGTAGTCCCAAACGTTAGCATGCTACTCTGTACATCTGGCATAGGTAACCATCAACAGCTTTGGTACCTGTGAAAGTTTTTGGTTCCCGTATTTTATGTAGCAATATCCGGAGAGAGAAACATATGGCGTTTTCTGATGTACGGTGTGTACTCGGCCCAGGGCGTTAGTTTTCATGATTCTTCGATGATCCTCTACTGGAATTCGTTATTTTCGTTGTTAAGAGATTTTTCTTGTGTTCCATGTGTAATAGGTAGGGATGTCGATATATAGTAATATTTTCATGAAATACAAATATGAATAGGAATCTATGGTACCTACCATAATACAAATATATTTTGAACTAAGGCAATACCACATTATTCGTTAGTGAGGTTAATTTAAAAGGAAATTTATTAATGCGTTTATAACTTCATTAACACATCTTACATTTGGAGGTCTTTAAAGTACCAGTTGATTTCGACCATTTGTTTAGCTGTGACTACTTTTTCTTAAATAACCTTGGTTTATATTGCTAGTATGTAAACAAGTCAATGTACGTACATTTATGTTCTCAATAAAAAGGTAAGTACATAATTACTTAACTTCAACGTACCGTAATAACAAAATTTATAGAATTATGTAATTTCAATAGAACTTACCTTCAAAGGGAAAGGGTAATTTATTATTAAAACAAATTTTTCACATTTTTACCCCAAAATACGTGAACTGAAACATGCTATGGGTTCATGCTTTATTATGTTTAAACACGCACGTTCTTCCACAAATATAAACGTTTACATCCAAATTATTTTCGGAATAGCCATTAGCAGCCACTTAATTAAATACAAACAGTATTTAATTTATGTTTGAGAAATTTAATAGTTTAATTTTACAATTACACGGCTTGATAGGTTGGTTAACAGTAATGGCGTTTAGGTAATATATTCGTTTTTATGAGTTTGAGTGCGTAAGGATTTAAACCGAAATAAGCTTGTTGAATACAAGTTGACTTGGCCTTATGTGAAGTCCGTACGTAATTACAAACATATAAGAGTTTGAAAGTTTGAACAATAATGCAAATATGATTTTTAATATGTAAATGTATAACTGTGCATGTCACGCGTAAGACAAATGACTTTGTTGCTTGTATTTATTAAATTTATTAATACAATTTGACCAAAACAATATTGAAAAAAATTTATTTAATATCTACTAATATCTACTGAATTTAGCATCCTAACTTTTTTTGAGAGTGTTTGTATACACTCTAGAAGTTGGCAAGGAGAGATAAGTAACTAATATTTGTAAATTAATTTATGAAATCATATCATTTGTAAAATCGTTTAATTTTTAAATTTATAACACGCAATTCGTGCGGTATCTCACTAATCAATTTCACTCTGTATTTTATTTTCATTTTAGAAGGCATCATTAAAGCTATACTGACTACAGATTCTTCAAAAAGAAGTTCCCCAATTTTGCTGTGGGGAGGCATAAATAAAAAAAATTAACAAAATATTTAATTATATTTACTTATTTTACTATATCCTTCCATTACATTTTGTTACGGTCCTCCCTAAACTGAAAGAGGTACGATGCTTTTCCAAATTTACAGATAGAGATTATAAATTAGGAGGGTTTCGGCTTTATTAACCAGTTATGAAACCCAAAAAATATTTAACAGATTTATTACTCTAGTTGATTTGCCTGTATATTTACTATTGCGTTAGGGACGCAAAGTAAATTAATATTAATAGAGATTTATTTAATTTAATACAAACTCTTTTTATTGTTTTATCGTGATGCCTCAGAAAAAAAAATAAAAATCCTTTTCATTTTATTTTTGCTCCATTGGAAAAATAAAAAAATAACTACAAAACTGCGCAAGGTATAAAAAAATTTAATATTGATGAACGTATTATGGAAATATGGGTAATATATCAAACAATAATAACATTAATATAAAAACGTCATCAAACATTAAAAGCAAATTTTACCCTTTAGCCTTCTTAATAACAGAAACAATATAATAATAAAGGAAACAATATTTAATTCTTTCAAAACTAACATCCATTTACAGCAAGCATTTATATTAACTTTATTTTATTTAAGAAACTGTAATGGTTTCTACATTTTTGCGCCTGTTACATCTTTAGCTTCGAAAAGCATAATCACAATTCTGAGATTAAACAACAGCTCAAATCCATAGCAGCTGATTATCGGCTCAGTTTAATAATTCTTTCATTACTTTATGTTATTTTAAATAATCTTTCTTGATGGGTGCCAGATTCATGGACTTAAGTTTCTGACGGACCTGCGTTTACGTTCTAAAAATATGATGCTTACCATTCCAAACTATTATTTAGATATAAAAAATTAAAACATTGCATTTAGATATGAAAAATTATACTATCAAGAGACACTTTCAAAAGACGCCGTAAAACAAAAGATATACCCTCCCTGACTATACCTGCGCCATTTTTCTTCTATTCTTATAATGTTTCAGGCCTCATCTTTTTCCTTTTTTCCCCTATCTTGTTAAACTAAGGCCTTTTTTTAATTAACCAGTGTTAAATAAATCATAATTTTGTCTTTTGAAATAAAATAAACCTTAGTAAAATTAAAAAAAATATTTTTTTTAATAGTGAAAGAGATTGATTTTGTAGCGAAAAATTCACAGCATGTGCAAGTAATACATCCGAGATGAAATAAATTAATAAAAGAATCCGCAAATGTCAATATACATCAAATGAAATGTTAAAGCAATTTTAAAAGGAGCTTTCGACCATTAAAAATTATGTGCGTGTGTGCGTTCAGGAAAGCCCCATAAAACTATAAATATGCACTACGAAAGAAACGAAGTATATGGAAATAAAAATTATTATTTGAGTAGTTATGAAAACTGATTGACATTGAGGAAAACTAATAAGTTTATGGCAAGGAAGAGGTAGCATATAATAAATCTTTCATTAATGAGTATTTATGTCAGCACATTTAATTTTTTTAGTTTTTACAAAATTTCAAAAAATAGAATTAAAAAAGTATTGGTAGTGTAGGAAGTTGATTAAATTCAGGGTTTCTGATAATTACCAACCTCAAAAATGCTCCAAAATCTATCTGGCAAAATGTAATATCTAAGTATGAAAGTTATAGTAGATAAAAAAATATTATTGCAAATTATTGTTTATCTAATGTGTGTATAAATGTATATCTACCGAAAAAAAACTATGCCTGACGGACAAATAGGGATGAACGAACGGAGGACAGGGAGATGACGAAATTATTAATTGTTTCACCACGGAACCTATATCAAAGCTCAAAATAAAGTACATGAATGTGAATCAGTGGAGATTATGTTAGGAGAAAGATATACGTTTAGAAAGTTTAAACCATCCTGTCTAGAATTAATGCAATTATTTCATATCTAGAATTAACACAATTAATCACATTACTTGTTCTGCTTTTCTAGAAAAAGGCATGAAGGTATTAAATATAGATATATGTCGATACTTGAATACACTCATGAAAATGTAATTTTCAGCATTGTCACCTCTCTCGTTTCATCAGTTTATTTTCATTTAAATACTCTCAATCGTGTTTTTGAATAACTTCGTTTACAATTCCGCCGAATACATTTATCATTATTACCTTGCGACAAGGCGGTGTTCGTATTGAAAAGTAATTTGTCATTCGCTTTAAGCTGTTTACTTTGGCGACATTGTTTCGTGTACCGATGTGAATATTACTTTTCGGAGGTAAAAATATTTGATGCCAACGGTAAACAACATTTTGTATATTGTGTTTGTAATAAATACAGAGGTAATATTTTAGGAGTTTGAATTTGTTACTTTGTTGTCAACTAATTCAGAAAGTGTGTGTTAGGTAATATATTACATTCCATGTAATAATAATTTTGTAAGGTTTTACAATTTTATTATACCTAATATTTAAATTAAGTTAAATGACTGGTAACCTTAAAAATTACAGAGGGGAGAATGAGAGAAGGAGATTATTTCACAATGCTTCCATAATTGACCTTTCATAAAACGGCATAATTCTGCGCGAAAGCAATATGGATTTTTCACCACTTATGGTGTAGTGAAAAACTTAACTTGATTTGATGAGTCCTTAAAGGTTTTAAAGATTCTAAAAGTTCTAAAAGGTTTAACGTTTGGACTATGCTGGCAATACTCAACTGTGATGTTATTTACAATTGCGGTTATTGTGTACACGAGAGTGAATGAGATCATAAAATATCTCTACTCTATGCCTAAAACACTTCCATAATTGAAAGCAGTATAATTTTTCACTAAAATAATTAGGCCTTATTACAAGTTACCGTGGAGAAAAAAAAATTACGAATCTTAGAAAGTTATGAAAACTTCTATTTAACATATAGACGAGGGTGGCAATTACAAACTGTGATGTCATTTATGATTATGGTCATTGGGTTCCATGAGATCGAATGAGATAATAAAGTATATCTGCTAGTAATACAGATTTAAACTAAACATTTAGACAAGGATGGGAATACTGAACTCTTATATAAATCATAGTTATACTCATTGTATTCTACAAAAGTGAACAAGACAGGGTTTTCACACAATCCCTACCATTAGGTTTAAAAGTTTATAGCTGCCTTAATGTTTAATTAATTCACTACCTTTTTGCCAGTGA
Source organism: Druceiella hillmani (assembly GCA_039881145.1). Classification (NCBI taxonomy): domain Eukaryota; kingdom Metazoa; phylum Arthropoda; class Insecta; order Lepidoptera; family Hepialidae; genus Druceiella; species Druceiella hillmani. The sequence goes on along the minus strand of JAYKKI010000059.1, from coordinate 14,731,276 downwards.
TTTCAAACTAACCAATAGCTTGACCATATTATATTAAATAGTGCAAAATTATGAGTGGTCGATTACCATATTAACTTGAATCAAGCAAATTATATAACATTTTAAAAACGAAAATCAATTTTGCCTTCTTTGAAGGGCCCACCCATTTACGAAAAAACCGAACCGAACCTATTGCTCACGTTATTTTCTCCGTTAGTCTACCGATGCTCTCTGGTTCCTAAAATAAATATAAAGAAATACTATTTAAGTGTCTCTGCCTGATTTTCGAATTTATAACTTGTAAATACTTTTTTGCTTGCATATTCCATTTTTGAGAAAAATTAAAGCTAAAATAATTTTTGTCTGTCTGCTCCTCTGTGTATGGAACGAATTTTATTAAAAAACTATTGACATGAATTTTATGCAAGAATAGATAGTAATCTTGGGGGCAATTAGTTATTATTTCATCATATCTTAGACGGTTACTAAATTATGATGATATTGGTATTGGATTCCTTGAAGCATGTGTATATACTTTCAGTTATTCATGCTGCGGTACCTACACAGTGCATATCCCATACCGTAAGAGTCGTTCAAATAAAGTGAATTAGACAGTGATTAGAACAAAATTAAAATTTAAAAAAATAAATTGAGGGAATAACACACTGAATAAATTAAATATGCAAAAGGAAAGACGAAAAAACCTTAAATACATTAGCGAGAACGTTTTAATATATTTCAGTCCCAGTTGTAATCGTAACTTGAGGCATCCTGGCCAACTGGTGGCATGTATATGAGAATTAAGTGCCCATACCCTTTTTTATTTTCTAAAGTATATATATGCTAATAGAAATCTCCGACAGCAAAATAAAATCCATAAATCTTATAATGGTAAATACAAATTTAGAATCCCTTTAATTCGTCCATTCATCGTTTAACAAAAACAAAAAAGTTTTGTTCTATATTATCTATAATTTAGAAGGAATCGTCTTTTTCCATTTCTCTTTCTTTACGCTTATGAAAGTCTTACCCAAAAATTTTATTAAATAGTGAAAGATAATAATAAAATAGTGAAAATATACTATTCATAATAAAATATTTTGAACTTTATATATTTTTTCTACTCTGTTCATTCGTACTTAACATTTTTTTTAAGTTGATTAATAAATAATATGTTTACTGTAAAATAATTTTAAAATTATCAAAAAGATCTCGAATAATCATTATTTTTAATGAAGACAATTATTCGGAAATTTTCTAAATAACTGCAACAGATACTGATACTGTTGGAACTTAAAATTAATAGAATGATTACTATCTTAATTGATCTAGAATGAATCATCTTTAATTTTCATTAATGTGGTCAAAATATCATATCTCTCATAAATAATTATTACCAGCCAAAAGACATTCATTGGTGAAAATAGGGCTCCCTCCTAAATTTCCACAAAGATCGATTTCATGCCGTTTGCATCCGATAGTTTTCGTGACTTTTACCAGGTCCAGCGCCTTCCGGTAAGTGGTCATAATTTTAAAACTTTTCTTCTCTAGCAGTTATTGATTCCGCGCGGTACATAATATTATTTCACCAACAAATCTCCCCATTACAGATTATATTTGATAGAAAGACACAGAGAATGGCCCTTTCTGTAGCTAGCTAAGGGAGTATTTTATTTTCTAACTATTGGACAATTGAAATATTCTAATTTCCCTATTCTAATAATATTTCACTAACGGTCCTACGGTTTGGTGTAGTCACAATTAAATGAAACTACGTGATGTAGTATTATTTCTACTATCTTTAATTTCTTTACCACGACCTAGGTTTCGTTGTATTACAACATCTTCAGGTGGGATATTAGCAAAGATTAACTCTTAGGAACAACCAACAGCATTTATATGTTTCAAACACAATAGCGGAAGACTGCTTTGTGCGGATTTTTCCATTGTTTATGTTAGTGAGTTTATTATTTATTAATATACCAGTATTCTAGTTGGGGTAATAAATTCAATTGTTGTTATTATGTGAAGTTATACAATGTAAACTTTAGGGTGTATGTAATAAAATTAAATGTAAGTTATTGTCGGTAATATATTTGTGTAAAGGCAAGGGTATTTGAAAGTAAGGGCAAGGTAATATACTAATACTACATATCTTATTATCGGTAATCTATTTATACAAAAGCAAGGGTATTTGAAAGTAAGGACAAGGTAATACACTAATTCTACATATCTCCGGTTTGTGTATTCATATATTTATTTATTTATTTCTTTTAATTTTTTTGTTTTTATTATATATACTTATATTTATATGTGTATTAATGCTGAAACAATTTCTAGGGTACTGTAGTATCAATGTTTTATATTTATATTATATCTAGAAGATTTTAAGAATGGGTGATGATATTATATTTAGTTGTTCATTTAATATATTGACCTTGATATCTTTTTTATGTCTGTTTATTTCTAATGTTTCTAGGATATTAAGTTTATTGCCTTTTGTATTTATTTGTAATATATAGGGGGCATTATCAGTATGGGGGTGATGGTTATTTTCAATGAGATGTTTAGTAAAGTGAGATGTGTCTGGTTTATTATTACGCCAGCTGGCGATGTGTTCTTTATATCTTGTATTAAAATTTCTTCCTGTTTGACCTATGTATACACTATTACAATCGTTACATTTAAGTTTATAGATACCACTCTTTTTATGTTTATCTATTTTTTCTTTATTATTAATAAGGGTTTTATCCAAGTTAAACATTGTTTTAATAGGTCAAGTAATTAAAAACTTGATCAGTTTATTTTAGTCTTCGAGAAATTCTCATAACTACCTCCCTCATCAATAATCATATCTAGCCAAGAAATATAACCATAATTTTTTATCATCATCCCGGTTACAATATCTAACCAAAGGACTCGTTTTCAGTCATTTAGATGTTCTCATCATCATATCAGCTTAATGGTATCATTAGTGTATTTTCATCAGAATTACGTTAGATTGGAAAATTTTACATCGGTACAACTAAAAGTGCGTAAAAATCGACTTACTCTATTTATTTATATTCAAGTTACATATACAAATTATATGTGAAAATATGGTCTTACCAGTATTATATCCACTTGTAAAAAATAAGGAATATAATAGTTAATTATAAGTCAAAATAACGTAACGCTTTGTTGAGAGCTTCAAATAAATAGGAAATATAACTCACTTAAATAATAAACATCTCAAATATTCTTGTCGCGTATAACAAAGGCAGGATGTACTTGAAAAATTAATAATCTGTTAGTATTAAAATAAAAAATAACAGCTTGTGACGCTATACTTTTCTTTCTTAAACAGCTAAGGTAACTTGTTTATTGTTGTGTTGACTGTTAATAGTTTTAATAATGAACAGGGAACATATTTTTTATGACTGAATAGCTAAATGACAAAAAAGTAAACTTTTACATTTCGCTTTTTCAATTTTCTCCACCTGTATTTTTTTCGGCTTAAAGCGAATTGTAATTTTTACAGAATTACGTGGTTGAATTATGCCAAGACTTGGAAATAAAAATGTATGTATTTTCTTTCATTTTTTTCAATCCCTTCATGATATTATTACAGGCTTCAGAGGTCTTTTAAATTTCACTAAAAGAATATGGTCATATTTCTTGGCTAGATCTAAATATCCTCAACGCCTCGTTCTCGCTTCATTACATACTTTCAACTATATGTCAAAAATTCTGGTTACCAATAAGGGGTAAATATTTCAATGTAAAGTTGTTGAGAAAAACTTACATTATTTATTTCAGAGATAGAGATATCCTAGTTATTTGCCTTTTGCTCGTGAAAGAACTACGAATATACATACATAGAGAAAAATAGCAATAATATCTAAAATAAAATAGTAGAAATACTAATTGACTCTAAATATCTCTAAATATCCATAGATTTATTTTTAGTTGGCACGTCTTTGGTTTAATTTCAAATTTGTTTTTATACGAAGTACCAATAGTCTTATGTTTGTCCTATTCTAACATCTTCTTGGATAAAGTGATGTAAGTGTAAACTTACAATATCTTGTATTGACGTTGATTTTAGTCTCATATTTGGATTTGTCAAGTCTCCTAAAATTTATTCAGCAAGAGATTCGATATAATTTGAGTATTTTCCCAGATATCGCATCCATGATTTTATGTAGCTATTTTAGAATCACTAAAAAGACTAAATCTCTTATTTTTTGGAGAGATATGAATCTCGTCAACTTTCTTAGCTAATGAGGACTCTGAAGTGGAGATTAATTGTCTATCATCTTCATTAACACTCTAAACATCTTCTTTGCAGTGGTTTTCTTTAAATAATATTTTTCCATTTATTTATTTATTTTTGAATAATATAATCACTTGCAAAATTTGTGATCTGCGACTAGAAAATTTATATAATCAATGTAGAAAATGGTGTAAGAGTTTGTTAATTTTGGTTCTAATACATCTAATGATTAATTTTTGTTCTAATAGTTCTAATAAATAAAGTAATTGCTTATCCGCAGATTTTGATTACATTTCTAGATTTCCGATTATATTTTAACACGATTCCGATTCAATTGTACTACGCATTAATATATTAATTAAAAATCAATTAACATACTATGAATGTGTATTTGGTTAACTTCATACCGAAATTGCGTGTGTTTGTAATCACTTTTTTATTAATTAATATATCTACTAGTTATTATGTTTACGAGAGATTTAAACCGAATGAATCCACTCATTGACTACCTCTTTTATATGACAGTTTCATTAATAATATTCGACATATATTTAGTGTATATGTCTGGACTTAAAGTTGGAAAATTTGGAAGAAATGCCGTTATATGGTTTTCTAAGCATTATAAATACGAATTATCGCCAAACTGTTGAATAAAATCATAACGTTGTCACTGAAATCTTTTAAGTAGATTATATGGAAATAATTGATTGAACTATGCTGGTATTAACTTTTATAAAGTTTTAGCATATAATTTAAACCCATGGTCGTTTCCTTTAAAACAATTTATTTCAATTTCAGTTTAATAAAATTTTCTTCGCCTATCGAATATTTGAAAATTGTTAGGTTATACTGTGTGACCCAATAACATAAAAATTATGGATAAAGTTTTAACTAATCAGGTAATGTTATTTAAAAGAGCAATTTTGAAAAACAATAATGTCTGAAAACATTTTGTTTACGAGTTAAAATTAATTAGTTGACTCTTTTTCCGCATACATATAAGAAATCTGTTTATGCAGAAATTATTTACCAACATTTTTCCCCAAAATACAATAGATTATTTCTTAAAGCCTATTTAAGGGCAGTTTAAGAGGCATTTTATTATAATTAAAAAAAGAAAAAGTCAGAACTATGGAATTAATTGTTTTAAAGATTCTAATTTCAACTTTTATTAAATTGTTATTTGTACATAAATATTGATATGTAATACGAAAATATAACGTGAAACATATCGTAATATCAATCTGACAAGCATTCTTCATACTTGGTATCACTTGTATTTTATAATTTAAATTTTTTTTCTAATTAAAAATGTATATTTAGTAATTGAAAGTTAACACAAATTTGTCTTTAGCTTTTAAGCAGTATGAAAATCTTTAATACATCAAAGAAAAATACCACATTATTATGATGAAGTTTGGAATCAATGAGGATTTTTTTAAATTGTAAGATATATTGAAAATACAATCAATTATTTTAATGTTTCATTGATTTATTAAGCTCTAATCTTATATAGTTTTGAAGTTACCCAAAACAAATTGACAGGAATATAATTAGAGCTCGTGTAATCTTAATTTCGTTGTTTGATTTCGAATAATTTCTCAGTCTTTAAGAGTGAACGGAAATAAAGTGTTACTTTAAAACACTGGCGACAACTTGTGAGTTAAATTAAACTTTGTGCTATTACACTTGTAGCTATATACGTACATAAAACTAACAGATGAGTGGGTACATTTTATTATATAAAAGTGTGAAATATATTTTATTTCAACGTGTCATTTCATAATCTAGTCTAATTTCTGCAGAATGTCTAGAAATGTAGCTTTATCATAAGTTTACTTTTAAGAAATAGAAAGTTAATACATACCATATTTTTATTTTTAGAGTCAGTATTTAAATATATTTTTGATATTAAAATTTTGTTATTATTTTACACGCTGCTAGCATATTTCATTTGGAGTTTTGCAGTCGCGCTAGTTATCAAACAACAGTTAACCTTACAATGTATAAGTTTCATAATAATAACGTTAAAGTATTCAAACAGTATATGCGGAATAACAATGAGTTGCTAAAATACGACACAGAATCGGTTTTAGTGCAACAAAACTTTTCCCAACCCAGCTGCGAATGACAGAAAACAAAAAAAAACAAAAAAAGCTTGATTCGTGTGGGGAGCTTCTTCTTTTAGCGAGATTCAAAGTTAAACAAAATATAATTTAAAGAAAATATTTCAAAGTCCTCGAGGGAATATTTTTACGTGAGAAATGTATTGATACTTTCAAAACGGAACTGAAAATTTTGGTAAACACGAAACGAAACGATTGTGAGTGATATTATAAATGGTCCGTTATTATCCTTCCGTTAGTGATTATGGAATATGTATGAAGAAAAGGGAAATTATTTAACATCATTTCGCTTATTTTCATGTTTATTTCTATAACGGGAAAGAATATCTTATTTTGCTTCTCTAGAGTTCTTCATGTTTGATCGTAACGTATCGTCATACATAAAATACAAAAATGTTAATAACAACAATGTTATTAAAAATAAAATCTTTTAAAAATAATATCATTTTTCTTTTTCGGATCAACCAGACGCGAAACTTAGTCAACCATATAACGTAACCTACATACTAAAAACTATTTACAAAAAGGAGACTGGAATGGAATTACGGAAATAGAAAATTATTTATAAAATAGGTGAGGTTTTTAAAGAGGAACAAAGTAAACAATTCACCAATTCACAGTCAGGGAAAGCAAAAATAAAATACAATTTGTGATCGTACCAAAAAAAGAAACATGTTAACGCACGTTTTTCAAATGTGTAGATTTTATGTTTAAATGTATCGCCTAAGGGAATTAAAAATAAACCGTAAATTGATATTGACATTCATTCTGCGTTGTAATTCGTCTACCTTTTTCGCCCTTTATAAAACGTACCTGGCTCTTATCGATAATCCTGTCGGGTCTACGAATTTCAAGGATTGTGTGTAATATCAATGTATGAAGAATATGATAGGACAAAATTGACAACAGTTTATTTCATCTTGTTGGTTCAAAGAGCTCTATCGAAAAACTATTCAAAAACTCTTATGGAAAAAACTTGACTTTTCATGATTTCTCATTTGTCTAATTGACGAGTTCGACATAAGAAAATTATTTTTTTTTAATTTTCTCCGTAAAAAACTGTCATTTTTATTGTTGTAATAAGCGGACTAAGCTCGATAGAACTTTTGTCGGCCTCTTTCGTGATTTTAATATGTGAATAATTCCATATTTTCTTAATTTCTTCCCGTGTTTTTTATATTCTTACACCTTACTTTGTCAAAATCCTTGTAATGTATATTTTTCGATGAAACCATTTCCGATATATAACTGAAACATTTTTTTACGGTACAATAATTAAGTTCCCTAGTATCTATCAATGGACACTATTCCTCTAAATTAATATATAAAGTTATAAAAATGTACGGCGCAGCACACAATTTTTTTAAGCTTTTCCTTCTTCGGTATTAAAACGATATTTGAATAATTAAGACTACTAACTAATAAAAATATATCATTTATACAAGTAAAAAACTAAAAGATAATTTAATAACAGTGAAAGTGTGATGAAAGGGAAAATAATTTTGTAAATATTTAAAAATATAATTTTAGAAACAATTTTACTTTCGCTGACGGTTAAGAACGAAAATACGTGCCGCTAAGACATTAAATCATGATTAATTAAATTTCTAAATGGCTAAAAAGCATTATAATTCATTCAACTCAACAGATAATCATAAAGTAAGTAATCCTTAGTTTTTGGTGTACATTTGGAAGACGGAAAGAGTTATATCAACAAATTAATTTATTTCACCAGAATTGTTTTTAATAATGAGCAAAATTACCTGTTTTATTTAAATTAATCAAATCATAAAATATTTCCTAGTACCAGGTAGGGTATTAAAGGATCTATTCCAATGTGTATATTGGCCTTTCGTTCACGTCATAACAGAATAAATAGGTGGCCATAATTTTTTGCACAATAATATGTACATATATACATACACATGTGTATGTATGTATTCATTTTTTCCGACACATTCATTTATTCACACACGTACACACACACACGCGCGCACACACACACACACACACACACACATATATATATATATATATATATATATATACACACACACATGTGTGTGTATGTAAGCCTTCGAAAAGATTCTTCTTTGAAACTCAATAAGTTTACAAATCAATAACGAAGTGACGTCACAACGGATCAACGGATCGACGTAATTTTTTAAATACAATATTTCAGTTTTAATTGTCATTTATATTATAAAGCCACGAAAATAAAGAAACAGTATTTAATTTATTTGAATCATACTAGATGACGATACATGTTTTAAATTCTACCTGAGTTAATTTCCATACATCTTCGCCGTTGTATTTAATAAAGAAACGATCAACTTTTCTAAATAAATAAAGGTAATTATTTAAACAGAACAATAGTCTCGAACAAAAACAAAATACAGAAAATAATATCTTAAACAAAAAGTCATTTGGCCTAAAGTTACACACGAGCCCATGTTCAACCTATTAGAAACAGAATTACTTTTCTGTACAAACTCACAGCTTTTAAATAGTTTGGCGCTGAACTTGCTAGTAATTTCAAACACATTCATTTATTCGATTATTCATTATCGAATGACGCAAGCAGTAAAATTTTCAAGGGTTATAACAACACTCCAACTTTTATTTATTTATCGAGCCAATAGTTTTCGTTTATAACCTTTTTTATGTGAAATGTATATGACTCTTTAGCGCAAATTACTAATTTTAATTTTTTAATAATTCATAAATATTTCGTAGATCTTCAAGGTTGTGACATTATCGTTCTTTATTTTATGTAGTTATAATAATTTAAAATGTGTTGTTAAAAATGTATCTAGCACACTTTTAACTCTTTTCACTTAAAAATATTATGTTTATACGTATGTCCATCGGGACACTATAAGATACGGTGATAGAAGTTTCATCGGTTAATCGGATGAAATGATCCGGCGAGAAACCCCAAAAACAAATAAGTAGATAGAACTTGTCTTTTTATAAATTTAGTATTATAATTAATTGACAAACATACAGACTGTCCGGTAGCAGGATTAGGTTTTCAAATTGAAATAAAAAATTCTGCAAAGGATATAAATTTATTTCAATTACTTTTACACTGAAGGGATGTGCAGGTTTTATTTTTTAAAAATTATTTCATCTAAATGTTGACCCTCGCGTTGAATACATTCTTGGAATCGTTGTCGTCTTCCGCAACACATCATATTTTTAACAAAGTGTGAGATTGAGTGGAAGAGAATGTAGCAAGAATTCTACCTTATGTTTTTATGGATTGAAGATTAATAAATAAAATAGACAACATGTCAATGGTGAGGTTTCCCTTTAAGACATTTATTTTATATTAGGGGTACGAACACGTCTAGCGACTTCGAATACTTTTTATCACTTTTTAAAAGAGAATTTACGACCAGTCATTTTGAGATAAGTCTGAAGAGCTATTGATCATTTAAGGATGGCTGTTCAAAAATTGTATTATCACAGAAGAAGAAAAGAGATCTGATTTGATTTCCTTTTAAAAGTTTAAAGGCAAAAATTTGTAGTATTTGCCAGCATTTCTGAAAGTATTTTTCCCGTCTTCAAATTTATGTGGCGTCTGTTTTAAGCCATCATTTATCTTGAAATTAAAGATCTGATCGTTGTACAGCCTGCACCTCCGTTGATGTTTGATGTCGTTTATGTTGCCGGAGACAAAATAAAATGTATTATTTTTTTTTAATTGTTTGTCTCATACGTATGAACGCTGGAACAGAAGAAAATGTTATAAAGGGGATTTCACAAAGTGCGTGTTGCAAGGTTTTATTCGTAAGTTTAAGTACCAACATAGCTTTTAGATTTTCTTTTGACAAAATAAAATGTGAAATTCTCATATCACGTTTTTGCTATCTGTTTGGTAAATGGTCTATGCGAGGAACTATGGTATTGAAAAGATATATTTATAGAAATAATAAATTCCTAAATTCTTCGTCAAACTTTCGTTAAATTTTTATTTTTACATATATTTGCATAGATAATACGAAAATACAACTGAAAAAATTAGGATTTTTTAAATTATCGATTTGGAACTCTCCAGCCTTCCTATAAAAATAACTTATATTTTATAATATAAGTTATTTTTTAATATAGGTATGAATATTTAAGAAAATGTTGACACGCAGTACTCAAACAATACGACTTAAATAGGTAAAAAAAATACATTCCTGGATAAATAATATTTTTAACAAAAATAACCATGAATACATAACGAAGTGCAAAATATATTTTCAGAAACTATTATTAAAAATTATATTCGTCACTTTTTAAATAAGTTCATATCACTTAAAGGAATTAAGAACAAAATGTTAATGGACATTGAATTTCTTTCTGTGTTGTCCAAACAACTATACTATTTATGTAAAAGTCGTGTAAACAAAAAATAATACAGAACAATTCACATTTTATTTTATCTTGTTCATTCAGATAGTTTCATGGAAACTGCATTTATAAAGTATTATAAAAATAAGTCGACTTTTACAAAAAAATAAAAGGTTTCTTTTTTATCTGATTAACCATTTAAGTATTATGTTTATTTCGTTAATTTTTTTCTCTATATGCTTTTGCTTTCATTCTTGTAACACTGGACCAAACACAATATGAACTTTTGCCAGCATACTTTATCCGTTCCGTGATATTGATTTACGTCTCGTTTCATATTTTCTTCATTTTGATGGTGGCACATTTAAAAACTTTGCGCTTCTTTCTTGTATATCACCTTGCCAAGTACTTGTTGATTTTTAAATAATATTTATGGGGAAGCTTAGTATAACCAATTATTGTCTATTATTGGAAGAAGTCTATTTCTCTGATAAGAAATTACGAAGTAAAAATTGGTGGTGTAATACAAGGTATTATAAGAGTTTTCCTTAATACGGCATAAAAACTGTGTTTCATGAATTACGACAGATATATATATATATATATATATATATATATATATATATATACATATATATATATATATATATATATATATATATATATATATACATATATATATATATATATATATATATATATATATATATATTTATATACACATATATATATATATATATATATATGGTAATTGATACTTTTGACTAGATACTTGCTGGGAGTATTGAAACAAAATTGTAATTGCATTTCTGTGTAAATGCAAGTTTTGTTTACAATGCGTCTTTACAACAATTAATTAATTACTAAACAAATCTGTGTTTAGCAATATAAATGTTTCCGATTCATGACTATCTTTTATGTAACCGATGCGACGTTAAACAAATTTTCAACAAAAAAAATTTCCGTTTCGGTTAAAAGCAAAAAAATTAAATATATTTTTCTTAAATCACATAAATTTCACAGAAAAACTAATCAAATAAATGGACATGCATCCTAGTAATTTTTATCTCTTCATGTAAAGTAACGGAAATAATTTTAATTATAATTTCTAACTAAATACTGGAAAGTTTTCACATTACTTAAACACTTGGTTACTATTTCTCAGACAGAGCTCAAAAAGAAAAAAAAAGTTAAATAAGTTTTGAATTTCAAATGAAAATATCCTATTCAACTTTAAAAAACTATATCACTTCAGAATAAAAAAATATATAACATGCTCATTTCACGTTATGAGCCATTCACAGAATGTCTGTGCTGGTTATATAAATCCAGCGATGTTATAAATCGTGCTAATTGTATAACTTTTTGAATACTCGTCAAATATTCTAGCCACAAGTAAAAGCTTTTGAAGGCTTTAAATAAACTTACCTATTTTTGAAGCATGTTTATATACCACTCCCATGCCACTCCCAAATAATACCACGGTAATAATAATTTAATTTACTACGAAATTCCTAGAGGCTCCCGCTATTGTATTAGCGAATAATATTGCTGAATGAAATAAAAATAATATTCTTTAGCTCAGAAGTCAGGTATTATTCATTTAAAATTTCATTATACTAGCGTGAATAATGTAATGTCGTGGCAAAATTTACAGGTAAGCCTGGTGTTCAAATTTAAGTGGCTTCTGCATTGAAGGAATTATTATCCTGAAGTTGAAAATTTGAGCTCTGTACAGTCGGCAGCTCTGCTGTTTGATATCGATTCTCTGGCTTGAAATATATATAGATATTTTTTTAAAATTATTATTGTTTCCACGTGTACCACACTTATGATGGTAGCGATAAACGAGGATATTATTAAGTTACTTTCTTGAAGTGAGTGATGCAAAATTTTTTTCACGCCAGCTAAGGTTTTTTCGCTTAATCTGAATTTTCATTACCAGATTTTGCTATATCAATAACCTATATTCAGGCTAGTAAATCCCTTTTATATGGATTCATTTAAAGGTTTAAAATTGGGATACAGCTATTACAAGAATTAAAAGTAATGTGTAATGTGAAAATTTTATCCATAACTTACACATAATTACATAATTACTAAATTTTGTGGCAAACCGAGGGAATTTCCTCAAAATTTTTTCCACTGAACTCTTGGAAAATTATGTCAGAAAATTAAAATATTTAGAACTCTGGTTACTCCAAAGTTATCCTAACTTACGTCATTTGTAATTTCAAAATGATTACCTTTTTTACATATAAAACCATAAAGTTATAACTCGAAAGGAACACGATTTACGTGAATTTTTATGGCTTGAAGAAAGATAAATATAAATGAAAATGTTAGTAGCTACATTTTCGACAACGCGTAAATTAGTTAATATATTTGGCAGAAATATTTTCCTGGTGAGGTTGTGGTTAGCTATCGCCTATATGTATGCTGAGGGCGAACAATATATTTTAGATTAGATACTTATAATTTATATAATGAATATATTATTCGTTTTCAAACTTCATGTGTAAGTATTAAGTGCTTTGCGTAACATATTTGTAGTCGACATGATAAAGTAAATAACAAATTTTTAACTGGAAATGAAAATTGTTTCCCCGGCAAGGCACAGGTGCGTTAATTAAATATACGCTACATTTAATGTAAATATCTCACTGTGACAACATCTGTTCGGCCGATTCTGATATTAGCATGCGCAACGAACGTAAAATAATATTGAAGTATCTTTTTTATTTGTGAACCGATGAAACCAGGCCTAAATGTTAACTTAATTTAGTTGTTCCTTTTCTTCTGGATAAATATCAAACAATGACAGCAATACACATAACTGAAAAAAATAATGCATACCCAATCTATCTACAAAAATGGCAATATTATTATATGACACAGTTCCATAATAAGGCCGTGCTAGACAAATTTTGCATTAACGCACTACAGGCACCAAACTTGATAAGTCTTTGAAAGCACATCATTGCTCCAACGATATAGCAAATTAGTGGCAAAGCGCTATTGTGATGGACTTGTATTGGCATTTGTGTCGGGTAAAAATAATGTTCAAAGGAAAGGTTAGAAATATATTGTACTTAATCATTAAGTTACCGACTATAAAACGAAGGCTTAATTGAAATTCAAGACTTAGAGGCGTGTTATGCTATATCTGCATACGAAACTTACTTTACATAAGAAGATATGTGCGTTGATACAGCAGGAGTTTAGTTGTATTTTACGTTTAATTATATAGAAATAAAGTCTTTTTTAAAATTTTATTAATTATTTTTAGATTTTAGAAATTAGTAGAAATACTATGTAAATACATTACTAAATTACCTTCTACATGCTATTAATATTTGCACTATCCAATCGATCTCTTCTCGTGCAAGTTGATCTGTCGTTTTGCAGGCAGACACTCCCTAAAACTTTTCTTTTCGCACTCATAATTTTTTTGATATGCACTTGCTCTTGTGTGACTGATGGTTTGTATCTTTGACCCACATTACATGCTTTTTTTCTTGCATAAAATACTCAGCATTCTAAGGTTATGAAGATTAATACGAATTTGAAATTATAGGTAATGAATATTTATGTTTTATATGAGCACTATAATGATGCGCAGGAAAATATTGAGTTGTACATTTTAAGCGTAAATCTACCTATTCCTAATGACTATAAATTAGTTGCATTAAAATTTATAAAAAAGCGGAATGAACAACCGTATAAGAAAGCAGAATGAACAATCTATGTTGATTCGAAATGAAGACAGATATAGTATTCAGTTAATGTTTACAAATCTACACATAAATGTGAAATACATGATGAAACAATTAACGAGAAATTTGGTTCTCTTACATAAATTTGCAACTTAGTGCAATTAGACAATACGTAGTTATGTTGGGGAGATAAATTACTTTTTTTCTATTCAACGAATAAAAAACTATTATTTATTAACATTTAACAGTTTTATTAGGCTAAAATTATTCACTGTCTTTAAGAAAACCTTAATAGATGTGTTTTTCATTAGTACAGGTCAATAATTCTATCAATCCCTACGCAAGCCAAACTGCATTACGAATTAAAAATAAATTGTTTTATTTTCGACATAAAAGTAATAAATGGCTAGGCAATTTTCACACAAAATACTAAAATCATATCAAATATCAAATCCAACGAATCTGAACAAGAACAACATTAGTTGCTCGAAATATTCCATATAGGAAATCGTCATTTCTTTTTGTAACAATATTTGTATGCAATGTTATTTTCTCGTATATTAAACAAGAGACCCTCCGAACGCTAGTACCCATGTAACGTATTTTATTAACCATTTAAACGTATCCATTTATTCTTGATGTAATAGCTTTTGGTCGTTTAATATGTGTATGGAAAATAAATGATTTTGAAATTTGCGAGACGTCAGTATTGATAATATACTACATTATCTGCGTCTTTAATGATATGAAACTAAAAAGCGTGTTGTGTATGTGAATGTGGGTATGGCATACATGGTCGTATGTTTGAGCATGTGGATGCATCAGCGTGTATGCGTGCATGCGTCTCTGCATATTCGCTTATGCATTTGGATGTCCGTTCGTTTAGCAACTAAATCAATGAACCGATCTGGATGAAGTTTGGTACCAGGCAGTTAGTTACCGATATCTCTAGTTGATTTCTTCCAATTAAATTTTAATATAAAGTAATATGTATAATTTAATTGCAACAAATCAAATAGAGATATCGGTAAGTAAAAATAATAATAAAAAATTTTAGAAAATCAATTTTGTCACCTTTGGTTTAAATTATTTTAATCAATATTTAGACATTATTATTAATTTGGAAGTCAAAAATGTGATATAATTCGTTTTCTCCGGAGGATCTTTTGTGGCAATACATACGGTTGCTTTCGGCGAGGAAAAATAATTAGGAATAGCCCATATAATAATCTGGTTGTATTCAATCATAACTTGCAATTAATAACATGAGTTGCAGAAAAAAATACTTGATTGTTCAATATAATTTTTATTTAAAAATTTAGGTTTCATTACTTTATCACACGGAGTTGTGTTTTTTATCTCGAGTTACATATGCGCGGTATTTAAAGTTAAATTTTCATATTTCACCTAGTGCACATAATTTTATGTGAATACAAATAGACTTTAAAAAAGTTTATTTTTAAAAATATTCAATATAATTAAGTAGCTTCCTATTCGTAATATTGTTGAAAAGAAATGAATTTAATATAATTCATAGTACCGTGTAGTTATAACCTATGTCCAACTACAGAATTTAGTTAATAACATAAAGATAATTACACCGGACCGAACGTGAAGGCACATATTGTTATCTGTATATAACCCAGATTAGTTATGAGACATGCTTTCGCCAATATACAGTTTGACCCAGCTACACATGAACGTCTAGCTACAAGTGAACGCCCTGTTTACTCCACATAAAGATATCTTGTTGTCAGAACTACTCGCAAGTGAAGGAGAGAATCAACAAAATTAACACGGTGATAAATTAGCCATAAATAATGCAATATCAGATATTTTCTTTTGTAAGTTATTTGCTATTTCGTGTTGGACCTACGTTCACTACTAAAACAATGTACGCATTATATAAGACCAGAACTTAATTATATTTTATTTATATTATATATATTATATATTATATTTTGACAGCTATACGGTCACGTACGTTTTTTATTGGTTAATTTTGTGTTATTTTATATTAAAACCTTTTACGAGGTCAAGCATTGGACTGAGAATGGTTACACACACACACACACACACACACACACATATATATATATATATATATATATATATAATAAACTTTAATTAAACTGAAGTTTTGATTATTTAAGCTTTAGTAATTATCCCAAGTCAAATTAAAAGCTACCAAAGTCGACTAGGTTAAAATGATAAAATTCCTTTAGAAATTCGTGGCTCTGAGACAGTTTGATTTAAAACGTACCTCTTTTCCTTGTTTTTTTATGGAATAAACTGATAATACGTAAGTACTTGGCTTTCTCCAAAGTTATGTCCACAAATCTTAGTCGTGTCTAATGCCCACTAGAAGTAAAAGATTCAGTTGCTTCAATGTAAAGTGAGAATAGAAGAAATTTTGTGAAAAATTTTCCGTCAGAAATTTATGCATTACGTAACATAAACCATGAACCTCTAGTTAATATAACGAGAGTCATGATATTATAATACTTTAGGCTGACAGAACTTTGTGTTTATACGCCTAACACAGATGCCAGCACACATTCGTTCAACATAAAATGTTATATTTGCTATTAAGATATAACATTCTTTTTTTACTTGCTTTATTGTTTAAAAGGGATATTATGTATTAAATTAATGTATCCTAAATACGATTACGTATTAAATTTATCATGCGATTTTAAATGTAATTGTTTCGTACTTCACCTAATTTTTGTTTTACATTTAGAAAAGCTTTAACACCATTCAGATTCCTCCTTGTGGAAAAAAATAATGTGGTTCTCCTGAACTAGTAAGTTAATGCTTTCAAACTTTGCTCATTTTATATGCTGCTGAAGTATAATTTTGTTTCATGTAGTAGAGCGAATGAAACGGTACTCAACATTGAAAGGATATCTACATCTGTTATATTTTCTCCAAATGGTGTCTTTATATTTAAAATGATTTTTCTTTTTTTTTCTATAAACGCAAAAAGTTGTGCGCATTTCTGATTTTATTTCAAATTATCGGTAAATTAATTTTTTCACATAATTTGTGAACCTGACTTTGAAGAGGATGAAGAGTTTTGTAATTTATTTTCAAATATTTTTTTGTTCTAAACTCTTATTTTTCTATGAAATTTATTTCAAGATAATATTATGATACCGTTAAGCTTAACCTAAAAACTTTTATTAAAGCTAAGTTGTCTCGAATAATTTATGTAAAGGTTTACTTTATCTGTAATTGTTTTAAAACGTTACACCTAAAAAAAAACGGCAAAACTTGTTATTATTTTAACTTCGTAATATTGCTGTAACATATTGCCTTCATACAAATTCAGAAACATTGAAGTCAGTGGAATTCAGTGGAGTTTTACTTCTATGAAACAGTATCACTTCGGATAATTAACAATTCACGAGGCAACGCGCGACCGCTACGACCTGAATTAAATTTTGTCGTTGTCTCCTTGTCAGACTTATTATCAGTGCCACACTGATCAGGTATATTCGTAAAGAGCTTTAGATATCTACGACAAAACGTGTAACACCTTTAGATAAAATACACAATTTGCTAATATTAACTCGGCATTTCTATTTTCAGAAACTTCTGCAATCAATTTTAAAATGATGGCCCTCAAAAAGCTCTCACAGCGTATTTTAATGGCTAGTTGCTTGCAAGCTTACTTCCAAAATACATTTCTTTAATAATTCCATTTATTCTAAAGTAATGGTATCGCTTAATATTGTCTGGGTACAAATTACTTCCAAATCAATTAAATCGGCAAATTTTCCAAATAATATATACCGTTCCATATTACGCAAATGTTCTGTAATCATACAAAGGGCTTATAGGGAAATAAGCTTAAAGGGCTTATAGGCTTAAAGGGAATAGTAGCTTTAACAAGGTCAACAATGGCATTTTTTCAAACGGCAGAACTTACAACGGAAAAACTATAAGATAATGAGATTTATTAAGTAAAAAATAATAATTAAAAAAAACTATAATTTATGAAAGTCACTTGGTGAATTATTGAGATATCGTCCCACAAATCAAACAAATCAATATTTACTGACCATATAAGTAGTAATTAAAATATTTTCTGATTTCAATTTTTTTTTGGTTTTTGATACTTTACTTTTTTGTATTTTATTGTATTATATAAAATAAAAATGATGCAGTAGAACATAAAAAGGCAATATAACTACCGTTTCAAAATAACCATATAATACTTAAATTTTGGGACTAAAAAGATATTATTTTCATAGATGGTATGTATTTTATTGAAACTAAAGAGATGAATTAATTCATTATCTTTCTGCTATATTCGACTGTTCTGTTGCCCTATCGTGATGGCTTATAGTTATGTTTTGTTTATTTTATCAAAATCAAATTTCTCAACTATGTTGATTATATTAAAGCAAATGAATTAAATTAAAATGTTGATCTATTTACAGTTGAATTTTTTCTCTGATTATTCTGAACGTAAGACATTTTAACTTAATTTAAAAAAATAACCGTTTCTATGATTATTGCGTTCAATGTACAAAATTTAAAAAATTCCCTTTCTATTATAAAATTACTGCACTCCATTTATTGTATCGAATCTTATATTATCACACAATAATAAAACGTTGAAAGCATCAGAAAACCATTTTTAAAAAAGTAAATATATTATGAGCGTGATTTTTAGCATTACTCTTAAATTATGGAATAATATACATTCATGCATCAGTGTAATATTATTAAGTTATTTAATATGTGTACATTGATGTAATATTTTCGAACAGTTTACTCGTTTATTGAGATAAGATCTAAGAAAATGTAATCATATTTTGATTGTTTGCCGTCTGTGTACGAAACAATTTACTGCAAAAAATATCGAAGTTGAAGAAATGAAATGCGTATAGCTTACAGAATTGTTTTGTGGGTTTCAATTTCAATTCCAATATAATATCTTCAACAGTTTATTAGTTTAACTCGTCATTCGTTGCAATATATCGGGTAAAACAGTTATTGGAATAAAAGGTATTACGATAATTACATTCAACATGATAATTACATTTTTAGGATAAATATTGAGACGTAAGCTCTTGGAGACAAAAATTGTTTACGCTTTTATATTGGCTGGGGTTATGCGGCTAAGAACTAACATACAACTCTTCCTCAAATAAAATTGAATACTCTTATCATAAAATCCCGTACCCTTCCTAGAATACAGTTCGTACAACTCGATGTGCTTGCTAAAATATATGTCCACGCACTTGCTAACTTACAACTGCAAACCCTTGCTAACATACAACTGGATACTTTTGTTGATATACAAATCGACACTTTTGCTAATATGCTACTTGATAGTATTGCTAACATATAATTCAATTCTTGCTACAATTCCTTTCCCAAAAATTTGGTTTGTAAGGTAGATTTATCGTAATATGATAAAGTGTACAAAATTGATTTTTTTTCAATTTTTGTAAACATTTTAGTTTTGTTTAGTTTGACTTAGTTAGTTTTTTGATATTTTTAATTTGCAGTGATCGTAATAGATATTTTGTATACAAAAATAAAAATTAATCGGATGTCACTTTCTGTTTATTTTTGATGTTTACTTCAGCAGTTAAGCTAAGTTAAGCTGTATTTTTCTATATGTAATATTTGGCGAACTTGGTTTAAAAATATTTTCTTTGTGAGTGAAAAAATTATATCAGGCGTAATAGTGACGTTTATTTTACATTAATAAACGTCATTATTACGCCATTATTATATTATTGGGCGTTGTACGTATTATGATACTAAATAAATAAGAAAAAAATTATTAATATTATTACAATACAAATAAAAAAAAAATTAAACGCAAAGTATATTTTTGTACTTTCTTTTTATTCCTAGAGCTATGTTATTTAGGTAAAACATTTCGTCTGCAACGTGGAAAAACAATCCACATAATTTTTTTTTAAACTTACTTGAGATCGAATAACTTTGAAAATTCATTCTTTTTGTATCGTGGAAATAAATTGAATGTCTTTTAAAATGAAATAAAAATAGTAAAATACATTTTTCAAGTACATAATTTATTTAATATTATATATACATAAAGTATGTAAAATATCTAAATTGCGGAAATGTTTTTTCTATATTTTTTACCATTTTCCGGGATTCAAAATTGCATTACCACATTCCAGAACACCTAATTCTAATTTATGTTTCAACTCTTTGTACGAAAATAATAAATTAAAAAAAACGAAGTATAATTTATTTGTAGAATTTGTTTCTACATGAAATCCGGTTCACTGTTTATATTAACTATAAATGTCTTAGAGCTAATACGTGATAATTATTTTTTTACCTTAATTATAATTTATATATTAATTACAGAACTAATATCAGTATTGGTCGTATTGCGTCGTCAAAAGAGAATTTGTGACTATGCTATTTCTCTTTGACACCATAACATAACACTACTCGAATTCTTGTGAGCACAGATTACGTCTTTCACAAACTAATTACAACCAAGCAGCTTTCTAATTACAAAATACTGAACATGGTTTTTTATTTACGTTTTACGGCATAACTAGCGAATGTTTAATTTAAAATATTTTAATGTATACCACCGTGATTTTTTTGGGAACACAAATTTCCATTTTCTCATTTCTTCAGATTGTTTATGCTAAATATTTCTTAGCTTTTATTTCTTATATTAAGTTGCTTTTATATTGCGTATTCTACCTAATCTATTGCGTATAATTATTAAATCTTTTCAGAAGCTGTCATCAAATGATTACACAAATAATAATTATATTTATTGCTAGCTCTTACCTCGAAACACTTAATTTTTTAATTGCTCATAAAAGTGAAATTGGTACATAAGAAGCAGATTTTTTTTCTAATTATTTTGAACGTGCATTTTCATTATTTGGCAGGAAAATTAGTCTGTATGCTCTTTGTCGAAATATTAAAATTGTAAAAACAAATACAAATTACATTTCCAAACGTTACCTTGCGATTATATTGTATCTATTAGATTTTGATTATAAATATTTTGATTGTTATCTCAAAAACAGTGTGCAAGGTTGTGATTACGGTTGTGATGTGCGCAGAAAAGTTAAAATCACTTACATAAAAATTATACGAAACCCATAAGTGTAACACATTGTTAATTTTTAACTAATAATTAATTATTTGAATGTTAATTTTTCTGTTCCCGTACATATAACGTATAAATACACATAGAATAAATTAACTCCATAATTTAATGAATTAGCCTAGTTGCTTGAATAATAATTACTAACTTTTTACGTTGGGATTTACATTTTTTTTAATATCATACGTTTTTTCGAATGGGTTTTGGACTGGGGTTTGGAGAAAACAATATTTTGTCTAGTGTTCAGTTTTAGTAATTTAATATTTATCTCTGTAATTTACTTTTATCAAAGTTTTCAAAATTAGAGTCGATTTAAACATCAATTTCTTTATGAACGTAATACTACGTAGATTGTAGGCAAAGTCAAGAAGATGGACGTATTAAACACCATAAACGACGATTGTGGTACCATAATGATATACAAGTGTGCGTTCTCGAAATTGAATTGGGTCTTTATAAATAAATATTAACAGTAAACGGAACATGACAGTGGCAGTTACCTCAAACCATGAATGGGTAGCCCAGTTGCTGGCAACTAGTTTTGGCATCAGTATCAAAGGTAAATTTAAAGTGAACATGTCAAAGCATAACGTTTTAGTATCAATGTCAACGCAAAGCATTAAGTTTTCATGCACGATACAGCAGATTGTTTGTCTCAAAGTTTGCGTTATAAAAGTTCGGTATCCGTGTCTGTTCCTTGCGCCACGTAATTTCCACGTTTTTCTGAATTAAGTAATTTTTTTTATTAAGTTAGGAACATTTAACTTTCTGTGTATTATTAGGTCCACCCTCATAGGAGTTATTTATTTAACAACGGCAAATTTTTGTCGATTGCAATTAACATGGCAAAAGTTTAGCAATTTTATATTAAACGAAGGAAATATTATTTTCATTGAAAACGATTAGGTGAAATAGTGACTTCGGTGGTTAGTGGATTTCTGGTATATGAAAATAAATATGTCACTAGGACTCAATCACTGCTCAATAGGCATAAAAAGGTTTTAAACGTTCAAGTAAATTTTATAAGAAAATAATCAATATTATGGTACATGTGAAGAAAATATATTTAATGAACAAATTCTTAATTCTGGTTTGTTTACAATATAAAAGAAAATTGAAGATGAAATTACTGAAGTCATAATTACTACTCATAATTATGTAGTAAGTAATTTTTAAAGTTTAATTTTAAGAATTTTTTTTCTAATGCTTTAAGTTATTTAAACATAGTCTTAACCGCCTTATTGACATAATTGATACTGAATACATTTGGCGTTAATATTGTAGGAATTAATTATTCACAATTAAATGAAACTACGTGATGAAGTATTATTTCTACTCTCTTTAAGTTCTTTACCACGACCTAGATTTCGTTGTATTACAACATATTCAGGTGGCCTATTAGCAAAGATATCTTTGAAATAATACTACATCACGTAGTTTCATCACGTAGTAGACATAAATAATTTTAACCTCATAGATCACGTAACCCTTTTAAATGATAGATTAATTGCTTTAATTATAAAAAATAAATTGGTAAGGTTTATGAGTTGTATCATTTCAGTAATGATGTTTATTCCTAATTTGGTTTATTTTGTAGTATTTATTTTTTATAAATCGCGTTGGGATTAGTAACAAACAAGAACAGAGCACCAACTAATAAGAGATACTATATTGAAAACCATACTTTGTACTCTATAATGTGAACTACGTTCCTGGATAATTATTTTCAAATAATGTTTATTTATGTTAAAAGCGTTTATATACTTGTACATCTGAAAAACATTTACATATATTTGATCAGAGTGAAATAAGGAGTTTGCATCAAATGATTACGCAATCGTGCGCTTGAGTTTTAAGTTGCAGCCAGATACCCATAAATATTCTTTCCCTTTTATTTTGTTATCAATTTGAACATTGTGGATGTTTAAAGTGATAACAAAATAAAATCATTACTTTCACAAAAACGTGTTAAATACGTTATTATCTTCTTATGCTCATAAATACGATCTTCGCACAATGAGCGAAAAATATATACCGGAAGAAAATAAATTCTAGAATAGAAACTAAATTTAGAATAAACAGAAGAAAAAAGGTAATAAAATCAAGGAATTAATTTACATACTTAAAATAAAATAAATAACGAAAAATTCTTTGGAAGCAAACAAATTGATAAATCAAAATCAATCACACAATTTACAAATAGCCACTCCATATGAAGTTTATCAGTACTGTACCCGAAAGTCTATAATAAATGTTAATAGCCCCAATAAAACACACAAGTCAGAGGAAATAAAAAATGGCAGATTCCTTATGTGAAACTTTGCAAGTAAATTCGAGTATGGCACCCCAGCGTATTTGTTTTCTATACGAAAGAATACAGTGGACTTTTTCCTACTTTATAGGTGAGAGCTTTTTTTATTTGCTGCATCGCTATTTAGCAGTCGTTCAAGCGACTGCTAAATAGCGATGCAGCAAATAAAAAAAACGTTCAAACGCAGAGAGCTTTTTAATACCCAAGGTGGTGCACGCCTATAGTATCGTTGTTGGTCTGATGATGACGATGACGTCTTGGATTTAGATTCGGTCTATATGGTAAATATATTTGCGATTTTAGTCTAGTAAGTTGCGTGGCTTGTTTTTAAATCGTCTTGAAATGTAGGCTTCAAACTTTTACAAGCTTCTTAAATCATTTCCCTTTTGGTATATTGAGTTATTGCACAAGTATTAGTTTTATTTTCAGTCGAGAAGATAATGTGAGTTAATCAATGATGCATAGTTGAGTTAAATGAATTGCAATTGAAATCATCCACAATTTTTAAAAATAAACTATTAAATCATTACTTTTAAAAGCAAGAAAATGTGAAATGTTATGAATTAGTGAAAGATGATAAGTTGGAAAAAAGAGAGGGAGAAGAAATAAAGAAGAATAAATGTGAGAATATTAAAAAGGGCATAGAAAAATATGGAGTATTTAGCTGGAGCGAGGGAGCAGAAGAGAGAGATAGAGCGAGAGATAAAAAGGAAGAGGAAGAATGGACAGTGAAACGAGCAGCAGCCAAAAACAATATTTTTTTGGATAAACTACCCTTTATCTTCCAGTTGTTTCTCGTTATGCTATTATTATTTATTTTTCATTAACTTATCCACATTTACTTTATATTATTTCAAATCGTCTTTTGATTTACTCGTTTGACTGGCAAAAATACCGTGGAAAAATGTTTATTAAGCAAATTCAAAGATTAAATTATGGCTGAAATCGGAGCGAAATGAGAAGCTATACTTATAACGTTCAGTAAAAAGATAGTTTAAGGAAATAACTTTTGGAGTTAGTGTCGTGGCAATTAACCGAGACTCGATTCCAAAGACTGATCTGGGGACGTGACCTTCAAGATAATAGTTGGCTACCTGTCTTCGTCTGCACTAACCTGTATTAATATCGATTAATATTGAAAAGATTAAATTGTTTCTCAATTTATTAGTTTCGAGAATTTATATGCGCTAAACATGATTTTATTAATCATCAATCGAGTATTGTTACATCTACGAAAATATTTTTTTCGTGGCAGACCATATAAACTTAAAGTGACCTTTTAAGAAAATCAGATAGGCATATTTAATGAATTTTTATTAAATATTTCACAAATTCACGTAAATTGTTTTAAATTGATTCCTTATAAATAATAGAAAAATTACTCTGTGATTACCCCTTCACTACCGAATTCGGTAATAAACTTCATAGCAACATTCCCAACTTATTATTTATTCATTTTTCAAGTCATTTGAAAATTATATTGCTATGCCAATCTTTTGTTGCAATTATAAAGATGTAATTTCCTGTCACATCCCATACAATCGTTTTCCTCTTATTTCTAATAATATTTAAATTATTAGTTGTCAAATTTCATTAACGTTTTTTAAAAAGTGTAACCCAAACAAAAATAACTACAATATTTCATCTATTTATAAATTATATTAACCTATTTCTAAATTAATCTACTTAACATTATAATAAATTTTATATATATATAATTATTTCTTTCAATATTAATTTTACTTATTACTGAATAGTCAGTTTAATAATATTTTTATGAGAGTAGATTTGAAAACATAATTCGATACTGAATTTAAATTTAACTCTTTTATATAAATGTTTATATATATATATATATATATATATATATATATATATATATATATATATATATATATATATATATATATCAGACTCATATATATAAAATTTTGAACTAATAACAAATGGTGGAAGCATATTTCTTATATTTCGTAGACAGATAAAAATTCGTATTTAGTAATATCTCAATTACAACTTTCAAATAAAATGTCTCCCTTGTCAAAGAAGTGGACTAATATCAAAAAGCATTTTTTTAAAAGACATAATTTATTTTAAACTTACGATTGCTAGTTAAACTGGCCGTTAGTATTGTTATTTAATATAATCCAACAACAACGAACTGGAAAGCGAACAATTCTGTTACATTTTACCTCCGAAAATAATTTTCCGAATAAAATTAAAAACAATTCGTATTTTCTCTTGACCATTACCAATAGCTTGAATTTTATTCGGACCCAATTCAAATAGGTTTTCTTTAATTTTTGTAGGACATAATTTTAAAACTTTCGTTGCAAAACTCAAGAATGAAATAAACTTCTGAGCTCGGAAATTTGTCAGTTTGTTTGGTCTGCTGAACAATATCAAATAAAAAGTCCGTATTCTATACGACGCTCCTATCAAATTTTATAAATTTCTGAAAGTGAACATGAAAACTCGTGCTCAATCGCGAGCATCCCGTATTTTAATTTCACACCTCGTAAATGCTATTTAAATATTTCCATGACTTTGAAAAAATTAAAAATATACAGTAAAAGTTTAACATGCGCCATTAATGTATCTTACAATTTTATATTAAACATTTCTTTTATAAGAAAAAATTTAAATTTTATTTTTCAATTTACTCAGAAGTTTACGGGCGAATCTCGAAATACGTGAAATTTTATTGAAACCATTTTATGAGATCATACGTGTAGATTTATAATTCATGGAAAATTATCCTCTAACATTTTTACGTTAGTGCTATATTATTTCGTTTTATTATTTATTTCGTCGCAGTTTTCTGGTTCTTGATTAGTGTATTTATTTAAAAACATACCAAATTGATCATATTTTTAAGCTTAAAAACATTAAAAAAACAAATGTCAATAATTACCAAGACTCTCGACGAATGATGTATTTAGTAAATGTCGATACCCGTAGTTATATAATCATGAAATGTAGTTAAAATAAGCTTAACTATTATACTATCGGCAAGTTAGAAAATGTCGAGTTTTAAAAATGTGTGTGAAATATATGTTGACCATTACGAAATAACCAACTATTTAAAATTTAAATAACTAACGGGTTTAAAAGAATAATTATCTGAGACAAAATATCCAATTTCCTATATTACCCTTTCTTATTATCAAATAAAAAATTGAGGTTTAAGTGAAATTAAATTTAATCAATACTTTAGTTTGAAAATAAGAAATTATTATTTAACAAAGTCGCTCTTATTTGGTTGTGTACACAAACACATTTTAATCTAAGTAAAGTTTTAAAAATATTTCCTTACAAATTATTTTATTTTAATTAAAACCGTCTTATGATAAACGGTGATTAACTAACTGATTTTGTAGTTAATCACAACATCTCGACTATTCTATATAGCTACATTAAGATCATAAGAGAAGTTGAAATAAAACAAACTTATTAGTTATTAATATCAATTTACTGGACTTCCACTAAGCGAGAAATTACTCCACTGGGCAAAATATTTCAGTCAATTTTGTAGACTCATTTCGTATACATTATTGTATATCGATTTCGTTCAAACTAAAATATTGTTTAAAATAATTTTAATTAACAAGCATTATGTGAGCCATTTTTTAAACGTATAGAAAACAAAAGGTTAATCGTATAAATCATGAACCTCACAGAGCACTACACTAAGAAAATCATTTTCTTTATTCATGTGGCAAATATACATTTTACAAACGGTGCAAGTATTATCGTTATTATTAATATATGAAAAATAATAGAAATGTGAAACAAGTTTATTACGCGGCAAGGTTAGCATAAAGTTAACTATAAACGAAAAAATGCTTATTATAATTTAGTTTCCTTTACATAGGAGTACATATTTCATTAGTTCGCAAGTAATAAATCGATCCATATTGTAAATTTAACAAATTAATTTATTTTAAGTTATCATTTTGTAAATATTTGCAAAATTATTTATGAATACCTACAGTTCACTTAATAGCTAATTAAAGAGCGAAGGTCGCTATATTGCAATTTCTATTGAACTTCACTCTTATATCCAGTGTCCGCCAAAGGTATTGATCTGGTAATCCATCAAAACTTTACTCTTTACACTAATTAGTGTAAATCTAATTGAAATTGTTGAAGCGATTTACCGAATGTAATATATAAGAAAATCATTGAAATTTGAATTTTTAATTTAGCAAAAGATACTTCTACTTTATCTACTGCTATGTATTAGACATATTTAAATTTGTTTACATTGTAATTGGCTGATATTGTTTATCAGATTTTATATCCTTAATATCTAAACTTTATAAAATATAAATTATTCATATTTTAGATATTACAATAATTAAAAAGACGATATTCCACTGCCAACGACCAATGCTAATCCTAGACCTTATGCATAAAAGTTGATAATTATATAAAGTCTGTATCCAGGAACTGACATTTTTTTGGTAATGAAAAAATACGTCTTACGGGAGATTACTAGACGGCAGAAAGTGTACAAAAATCTCGTATTTTGGGAGACCAAAACCAGCTTACAAATCTAGTCACATAATCAAAAAAGTAAACGTTGTTATTAACAAAAGAAAGTATAACATCACATAAGTTATTGTCAGACCTATAAGACGTAAATTCATTTATTTCGTTTTTCATGTACAATGATAAAATTTAATCATGTCGGCAAGGTTTCATAAATGAGAAATCGAATATTCAAAGGGAAGTCACCACGAATAAAGTCGAAAGCTGCTGGATTGAATGTATTAATATACAATTTGTTTCAATATGACATTAATTAAGTTCAAAAGAAAACTCACTGATTTCCTCAAATCTTATCTAAAAGATTATTAATCAAATGTGCATCAATATATTTTCGTGATATATATATGTGTATATATATATATATATATATATATATATATATATATATATATATATACATAAATATATATACATATATATATATATATATATGTATATAAACAACAATTTAGATACTTAATTCAATAAAAACAAAATTTTAAGCGCTCATTCATCATTTTGCGTCATGATATTCTTGTAAGTAATTTATACGAAATACTTTACACAATTTTGGTTGATCATGGAATATTAAAATTAATTTCATAATTACGGCATATTTTGTTTCAAATCGACTGTATGTTTGCCGTCACATACATCCGGCAATTATACACTGATTTGAATTCTTTTATTTTTCCGAACCGATTTCAAATTATTATTGAAGAAAGCGCACTGAAAAATAGAAAATAATGAAAATTGGAGTATTTAGATGAAATTTTGTGATGCAATATAATTTCTGAACATACAGACATTTCCAAAATATTACTACTAATATAATTTTTTGGATTTGGCGCTAAGTGAAATATAGCACTCATCTGCGTATGCGTATGTGCATGTATGCGAGGGAGCATGAAAATCGTCAATTTGGCATCGATTCCAAAATATTTAGGAAACTTTTTTGAAACCAGGTTTTCATTCCAATTGTAATAAAACGTAGAAAATAATTTATTTGACTATATTAGTACTTTTAGGCCTAAACAGGTATATATATATATATATATATATATATATATATATATATATATATATATATATACATATATGCGTGTGTGTAAGGAACAATAAGCTTGTTTTTAGGTATTTTATAGATTAAGAAATAGTAATTATATTCTTAAGAGTTTTTCACACATTTATAATATGCTTAACCCAGCTTCGGTGCAAATGAACATTTTGCATCGAAACAAAGAAAATGAATAAAATCTATAAATTTAACTATTTAAATAAATTTGAAGTAATATATTTGACTACAGAATTGATTAGTTTTTAATATGCCGGTTTAAAAATGTATGCCTGTAACCGACATACGCAAAAAAATTGCTACCAAAAATTACGTTCTCGGAACTATTAAAACGAGGTCAAATAAATATATATATGTATATATATATATATATATATATATATATATATATATATATATATATATATATATATATATATATGTATATATATATATATGTATATATATATATATATATATATATATATATATATATATATAGATATAAATACATAATAAATATTTATGTATTTTAGGTGCATTTTATCATTGAAATGGCCGTAGCTACTCAACATGCCAAATAATATTTGCCTTCCTCTCTATTTTAGTCTTAATAGCTTTATCTGTGAGTTACGTGGAACTGTGGAGAATAAAATAAAATGTAAAACTGAAGATTAAAATACAGGTTACGCCATGTGTCTCAGATTGAATGTAAGCTTCCTCTATTGTATTAAATTTTATAAATTATCATATTTTATCTTCTAGTAAGTTGATAATAATGCAATAAAGTCGATATGTTACCTCAACTGTTCCGAAATCGATCTATTGTGAGGTTTTCAATAGTTCTTGAGTAATTAATGAATAAATATGCATAACCAGATAACAAGAAAAACAAAAATTTCAAGACTTTGGTTTTCTACTAATGAAGAAGATATTGGTGTTCTATTATTTTTGGCTCTATAAATCATGCTAAATATATACAATTAACAAATTTGTCAATTCCACAGGTTTATTATATATTAATTTTATAAATGTAATGCCTCAAAGAAGTTTTCAATATATCTCCGGAAATATATGACCGAATATGATATATAATGGTTAATTTAAAAATAAACTGAAGAGCTGCGCGTGGTAAACACTTTTCCAAAAATGAAAGAGTGTATTTCATTGTTTTATTTTATCACTAGGCTCATATAAAATTCAAAGGCTCATATAAATTTAAGCCTCAAATAACGTTTTAAGCCTCCTTCCTTTACATTTCTAAAAAATTAAATATGTGGCATAAAATGTTGCAAGTTAAAATTTACAAACCAAATACGTGTACAATAAATAATGAGTGCCAGTACTTACTGTATTTGGAAATACTTCTAAACTCTCTGGGCATTTTGAGAATTACGACGATATATAAATTAAATGTTGCCTCTAAATATTTAATAAATTATGAGCAAATTGTGAGCAGTAAGAAAGCTGTGAGTTTAAGATACTTATTTATAATTACAACTAACGTACTAAATGATGACTAATTTATATCTTTTTGCTATTTAAACATTGATCAATATTATTTTTACATAAAAAAACAACTAAATTTTGTGTTAACATCTATTTTCACATTTTTACCCTTAACGGTAATAACTCTTCATAGCACTGATATTGCTTTTCACATAAATGCTAGATTTGTTTCTTTAATGCTTGATAG
This sequence comes from Druceiella hillmani, assembly GCA_039881145.1. Taxonomy (NCBI): domain Eukaryota; kingdom Metazoa; phylum Arthropoda; class Insecta; order Lepidoptera; family Hepialidae; genus Druceiella; species Druceiella hillmani. Next base: position 14,700,130 of record JAYKKI010000059.1, on the reverse strand, counting down.
AGAAAATATTTATTATTAAGCAAATGTTACGCCCACCAACCAACCTGTATAAGTTCAACGTGGGGAATTGAAATGCGGCACATATTTGTGGCGGGAACCTTTGGTTGTAATTAGTTGGGAAACATTCGACAGGTATTGTCACCTAACACAGACGTTATATTAAATTCCATTCAACCCTGATTGACGTAAAGGATCGCAAATTATACGTCGAAACTTATTCAATAACTTAAATTGTTCTGAGAAGGTAAACCTGGAGTTATTTAACAATTTCAAGGTGCAGCAATTTCTGCTGTTGTTTCTTTACATGAACCAGACTCTTTCGTAGTTACCAATATAATATTATGCTCAAATAAACATAAGAGTTATTACTGACTTTAATTAATTAGGTCACAATATATAAATCCTAACTTGTTTATCGTAACATGATGTAACAATTTTATTGCACATCGGAAAGAAATTTATTTGTTTAGCATTTTGGCCTCTTGCTGTTACTGCTATTACCAGTACTAACCTGACAGCACTGTTTGATGACATTCAATGTTCATCAAATAAGTAGAAGTATCAAATGAAGAAATACTTCTTTGGTTCAGTATAATGTTAATATTAAAAACTATTGAATATATTTGGCGTTAATTTTGTAGAAATTCATTATTCACAATTAAATGAAACTACGTGATGTAGTATTATTTCTACTTTCTTTAAGTTCTTTACCACGACCTAGGTTTCGTTGTTTTACAACATGTTCAGTCTGTTAGCAAAGATGTATTTATGTTAGCAAAGATATCTTTGCTAACAGCGTACCTGAAGATGTTGGAATACAACGAAACCTAGGTCTTGGTAAAGAACTTAAAGAAAGTAGAAATAATACTACATCACGTAGTTTCATTTAATTGTGATTAAAAAGTATCACAAAACAGAAACAATTTTCAGCTCTTAATGCAACCGGAATTTGTCATCTTGACCACAGTTGGTGTGTACAGTTCATCAGTTGTGGTGAAATAAAGACATTATTTTATTCAGGTAATAGACTTAATTAATTTGTTAAAAGTAAACAAATTTGCATATTTCCGAAATTTTTACATTGTTTCCGAATATCGTAGGTACCAATTCATTAGATTAGGTATATGTGATAGGTGCAACTAGCATATTCATTGCCTTTTTAATTCAACACAGCATCCTGTAAAATTTCATTACAATCAACTAAAAAATGTTTCATCTAAATAAGCTAGAATATTGTGACCACAGATCAAGAGAGATACGCTAAGGGTGCGTGGCTCGTGTCGCCTCGATATGCCTAAATCAAGCCTAGACGTGATAGTACTTGCAACACTACCGCTAATCAAGTTTTGATCGCGGCGTATTGATATCGTTCTGAAATTCTGTCAAAATATCGAATTATTGACTAGATGTTAACACAAAATTTACCTGTATGCACATCTAATAGTGTAATCAAAAACTTTAAAAGATGTGATATTACCTATCACCGGTAAGTTTAATATTTGACAGGATTATCAATTTTTAAACTTTTTCAAACGTTTTGTAAGTCGATTTCATTTTGTTCATATTATGACGGCACTGGTGCTGGGCAGGATAGCGCAGTTCATGCAATATTTATTATCGTTAATAATTTATATACAGTTGAATATCATCTCGACATTTTTTTCAGAATTCACTAAAAAAAATATCGATATGACATTCAGACTGAAAAAAATATCGATATGACTCATTCATTCATTTTTTTTAGTGTTCAAAATAATGCCACATCTTAGGAATAGTAAGCGCAAAAAAGAGAAAAACATGATTTCTTGCAAAACATATATTAAAATGGCATAATTCATTTCTAAGAAAAGCGTTTCCAGTTTACGAATAAGTGTGAACTTCCTGACTGTGCCAATTACTGGCTGTGCTTATGCTATATATTCAAGTAACATTTGGTTACTTAAATATATAGCATAAGTACAGCCAGTAAATTAAATAGAAATATGTTATTCATAACGCGATTTATTCAATTTCACAGTCTTATATGTAAACCATGAGATTAATCTTCATTTTATTTTTTGGCTCTTTTTTTCTATAAGAGTATAATCGAATTTATTATCTTATTCTTACTTTTTAATGAATTATTTCACGTATAGACTTCTACGGCCACTAGTAGTCGTTCTAGCGTTACATTGGTAATAAAATTAGTCCTCTCTCGGTCTTATTATAATTAGTTTCGATGGCATTCTATTTGTTCGATTAAATAATGCATTTCACTTGTTCGTTCTCGTAAATTATTTTAATGTAATTTTTCTAGCAAAGTGATATTCTCATCATTTCTATTCGAAACATTCCTTATCATATTTTTATTTATTTGTGTATTCAGGCGCATACAGATGAAATTGACTTTGTCCATACTGAAAGTTTTATATTGGCAAAAAACTATTACATATGACTATAATTCATACGTGTGTTATATAAACCTTTATGTACATATATAAATAGAAAGATACATGAGTTTAAAATAATCTGTTTACAAATATTCATATTATTTCTCACTATGTAAATGTATTACTTTATATGTATTTCACAGCCATACATACACCGACAATTTTAAAAAAATTATTAAATTAGGAATCAATGCTTCAGTTTTCCGGTAAAATTGAAATAAACTTCAAGTAACTTTTTTTAAAATTTGGCTATAGCAATTATAAAGATTATGGAACATGATTTTGTGAGCATTTTCATCAACATCTCTAGAATTACTTTGTATTAAATACACTTTATTTGAACTCACATATAAAAAATGTGTTTACTCTTGAATAACATGTAAATCTCCATGCATTATCACTATGGCAAGTTTCAAGTTTCTCCGTCGAGCGATTTCTGAGAAAAAGACCTCTGGTAGAATAACAGATATCTTACAATAGTTTTTATCCCCTTTTATACCCTAGAATTTCAACGTTATTTTACTCATACAATTGTGACCCTATGTCTTATATATTTCCATATTTACACTTATATTTTATCATGAGACGTTTATATTTATCACAATCATATTATTAATTTTAGCATGCATCTCCCTCATTCATACACATTCTTCGCAATTTCGATTAAGGTGTTGGTTCGGATTTATCCCTGATCTGACATCACTGTTTTAACTCTGTATAAATTATAAGAATGTCAAATTAATTACTGAGTGGAAAATTCCAAAGTATATAATTTAGTAAGCTTGCTATTCCTCGTTGTCAGCAAATTATTTGCTAACGCAAATTTCCTAAACCTGTCTGTTTAGCCGTAAAATATTTCCAATAACCATGTTATAATTTACACGAAAATAAAAAAATTAATGATTAATTTTTTTGTCTAAATATCAAAAGGTAGGCTGTGTAAAGTGATATTAAATTGCGTGCTGTAATTATTACTACATATATTATCAAACATATGTTTGATAATATATGAATCCAGAGAAGAAATAAAGAAACCGCTTATAACTGACATATTTTGTTCACATCATCAACAAGATTATATGATGTCTTAAAATAAATATATGTACTTGTATAACTGAACTCGTATTTTAAAAATTGCATGTAACTCCTTCAATCATTTGATGAAAATTTCATAGTAATATCTATAGTTCTTTTTTTTTAAAGGATTGGTTTAATATACATTTCTATCTCCACGTGGACGGTGTTAAAAGACAAAATGACGAAACGATTCGTAGGATATATTTATCAATAAAAAAAAAAAAAAATATTTATATATATATATATATATATATATATATATATATATATAAATATATATACATATATATTTTGTTTTGGAAATTATTAGCTTATTACAGTCAATTATCAGTTTGTTTATTATTTCAATCTATAAACATGTATTTATTGTTTTGGTAAAATTATTCAAAGTTTGATTAAATTGACGTTTGCAAATGCAAAAAATTGTCTTGACCTTGAATGAAGTGCTAAAAATTTCTCGAAAATGCGAACCGTCCAAAATGCATGAAAATATTATAAAACTCAAAAGGCGGCCGTGCAACAAAATTAAATACTATTAACATTATGAAACTATAAACAATATAAATCAATAAAAATGGAAAAAATTATTGAAATCCAATTAAAATTAATTTTATGTAAAAAAAACAAATGAGAAAAAAAAATGCAATGTTTACTTAAATTCAGCTTTGTTCCGGTCTTTTGTCATCACTGCTAGGTACATAATGGATCTCTGGTCTCCTTAAAAAGTAAGAAACTTACTTAATATATATATATATATATATATATATATATATATATATATATATATATATATATATATATATATATATATATATATATATATCTTTCAATTGTACAAATATTTCATATAATTAAATGACAATTGCCAATCGATTAATAAAAATGTATTCATCTCAAACATAAGTAAATGTTCAATATTTCCTGAAACTTATTTTGATATGACAAAGCACTACATTTTTTAATTAAAACGAGCTATATTTCTTTTCACGAATGTTTAAATATATGCTACCTGGATATCGGAACAATTTTTCGTGGATATGTGTATTTTGTAACAAATCCTCACGGCATTTTGGATATTTTTGCTTTAGGTAATCGGATTAGAGGGGGTTTATTATTTCTTTTTAATGGAGCAGGCAAGGGTTTTACGAGATTATTCTTTGTAAGCCCTGTTTAGGAATTTTTTTCCACGAAATTTTTTTCACAAAATTTAGTTTATATTTATGTTTCATAGATTTCATAGAAAAGCTAATTATGTCTGTACGTTCTAAAAATGAAAAGCTAAATATGTTTGTTCGTTCCTTTACGCGGACACCGGTTTATAAATATATGCAGCTCATTTTTGATTCTATATATTTTATTCGACGTATATGTACGGGTGTCATAATCCATAGTCACTTTTCACTAAGTGTTTTTCAATTATGTAAAATATTATGTATATAAAGAGAAAAGAGGCCTAGAAAGAAAAGCTTAAGATTAACTTCTTAGGCTTCTAGATCCTTCCTAATTATTCCTAGAGAATCAAACTGATTCTTATTCAGGAAAAGAACGTTCCTTTCTATTCCAATATTTATCACCATAGTTCTGTGTATACGCGGGTTTTGATTTGATACAGCGAAAATTTTCTGCCGAAGTTCTCGTCTTTGAAGAAAATATTAGCTTAATTAAGTCTATTTATCTTGGAGATATTTCAGTTTATTAGCTATATTTCAATTTTTAAAAAAGTGGATCATATCAAGGAACCGATTCAATTAATAATTTCAATTAATTATTTATCTAAATTTAGGAAAAAAGGGATATAAATAAATTTCTTGGGAAACTATAACGATGACTACATGTCTTATAATTTTCAGATTATATAGATAAATTTATTGGGAAACTGTAACGAATTCTCGATATTTTTAGATTTATGAAAGCTCTATTTGGCAATAACATTTCTATTACTATTCGGATTCTATTACTTTACGAATTTCATCTGGGTCACGATGCAGACTTCTACAAATTATACATATCATGCGATGAGCAAGTCCAAAGTGTCTTACGTGACAGCAAATATTTGGATCAGAAAGTTCAGAAATGAGGTCTACGATCTTGAGGACGAACTCCATACCGGACGTCCTGTTAAATAGGACTTTCAACGACTACGACACCTAACTGAGGAGGATCCTTGATTGACGACTTGTCAATTGGCAGGTGAGCTATACTGCAGTTATGGCATCATAGAAAACTATTGCACGAATTGCTAAAAGTTTCAAAATACGATTTGTGGGTACCCCACGAGTTGCCATTTTTTCACCTTCAATGCAGAGTTTATACTTGTCAATAGTTATTGACATTTAAAGTAACTTCGACTGGCTGAATCAGTTAGTAATTGGCGATGAAAAGTGGTTACCTACGTTAAATATACACCCAAACGTCAATGGTTGGGTGTCGGAGAAACAGGAGTTTCGGTATTCAAACCTGAAATAAGTGCCAAGAAGGTGATGCTCAGCTGCTGATGGAATATCAAGGGCATTATTCGTTGAGAATAGCTTCCAAAGGGATTTACAATGAAAGCAGACATTTATTGGGAAAAATTGGACAGATTAGCTAACAAATTAGTTTCGAGTTCGTTTTCTGTATTATAATGTTAGACCATATGTCACAAAACGTATTCGTAATAAATTAGAGGACCTCGCCTAGACTCTATTCACTCATCCACCATATTCACTGGATGTAGCGCCCTCTCGTTATCATTTATTCAGGGCTCTAGATACAGTTCTTGAATTAAAGACATCGGAATTTTGCCAGAAAGGCATTTTGTCATTACCAATTAGATGGCAATAAGTAGTAGATAATAACGGTTCATACTTAAATTAAATTTAGTGTAACATATAAATTGTTCAATAAACATATTTAATAGCAACTCCGGGTTAAAATATATTGGCCAATTCAATTTATACACACACACACACACACACACATACACACATATATATATATATATATATATATACATATATATATATTTATATATATTAATGTGTATCTGTTTTACTAAGCGCTTTCACATAATTATCCACCCGTGATATTCAATCGTGTTAATTTCTATATATTAACAGTTATTGAATGTAGTAAAGTGTTTCTTGTTCGATATTTTATTTATTTTTTGAATATATTAGACTGTTCTGGGCTCGATTTAGAATGTATGAAAATCACGAAATTATAAAAATGTTTTCTATGTATTCAATGTCAGAACCTGGGGACTTAAAGTTAATTTGTAATAATTTTGGGTAATAAATAAATTATTTAAAAAGAAGTATTTGATCCCACTATTATCAACCTGTATTTAAATTATAGATCACATCATTTATTAAGCGTATATTGGAATAAATTGGCCTTAAAATTCCAAAATCAGGGAAATTTGTTTCTGAATTATCAATAAGTTTAAATCTAGTCAGTCTCAAAATTTTTTAATGTAGAGTAGATACAATTTAGGGAATTGGAGAAATGGCTGTTTCAGTCGATCAAAACAAATTACAAGTATTACTGAAAAGTGTTTCCAACCATTTTACTGTCAAGTTGACTTAAAGACTGACATCCAGCGTCATTTTCCATTCGACTTAAAAAGAACCTAGCGTATAAAACGGTTAAAATGTCAGCTGTTTGTTTTCTATAATCCATTTTCTATTGAAAATGTAAAAAATATCTCCCGATATTACCAAAAAGTTTTCGGTAACATTTTATTCCTGTGGTATTTCAAGGATTAATATATTTTTAAAGGAATTTTGATATCATTTCATAAATTACATTTTACATAAGAAATCATGCAGTGCTAGGTTGAAAGGGGCTTTTAATGTAGACTACTTTTTTATTGTACATGAGAAATGGTTGTTGTATAAGAAATTACTTAAACAATTGAAATAAATACAATTCTCCATCTTTCACTGTACAAACAATATTTACACCGTAATAAACTATTGCTTTGTGCGTTTATAACTTTATTAGAATTTATGAACTTAGATCTTTCTTAATAAAAAAAATGAGTTAGTATATAATTTGGAAATATATTTTAAAGTGGCGAGTTTACTTCAAAATTCAATATGTTAAAATAATAGATATTACATTTATTCGTGAAATATTGCCGTTTAATAAAAAAATCTATCTACTATCCAATGGAAGAACATTGTAAAAACAACAAGTTTTTAAGTTAATGTAATCATACTTGCACAATTCATTCTTACATCATATATCAGCGACTCTTTATCTGGAATTGATAAGTGTTCATGTTTCCATTTGCAATTAAATAATTACAACCTTGCCAATAAAAAGTTGCTGTACAGTCGTTAAACACCCGTATAGTTATTCTGTGAATAATACGTGAGCAAGCAATGCAAAATATTGCTAATAATAATCTCTGTGAAAGCACGATATCTATATATATACGTGAAGCAAAAACTTTGGACCCCTTTTTACGAATATTGCGCGAACGGAGGAGTATGAAATTTAGCATACTTATAGTTTATATGTAGGAGAAGTGCAGAACGCTATATTTTTCAATAATAATGCTTATAAAGTACATTAAATCAATAAATAAAACATTACACACACTACCATGCATTTGACACACACATGTAAATACATACAATTGACATATGAGTAGTCTATAATTTTATTTTTCCGCTGGCTTTCCATTGTAGTTTATCTGATAGACAGTTCGCAAGTTATTGTGCTTCAACTTTGTTATTTTCTCATATATAATAGTAAAAAATTTGATCTTTTATCTAGAATTACAGTTGTTATTATTTAATGTAACATTATTAATAATAATCATAATATTAATACGTGAAGCAAAAACGTTGTACCTATTTTACGAAAATTACGCGGACGGAGGAGTATGAAATTTGGCACAGTTAAAGTTTGTATGGAGGAGTACGGAAAGCTAAAATTTTTATATAATGATGCATTAGAAACACATTAATTTATTAAAAAAAAACATTACACATACTACCATGCGTTTGACACACACACACACATGTATATATACACATATTGACATATGAGTTGTCCATAATTTTATTTTTCCGTTGGCTTTCCATTGTAATTTATCTGCCAGACAATTTCTAAGTTATTGTGCTTTAACTTTGTTATTTTCCCATATATAGTAGTAAAAAAATTTACTTGTTATCTGAAATTAGAGTTATTACGATTTAATAAAATATTATTAAATTTTCTAAAGGTTAATAATAACCATAATTTAAAGGTTAATAATAACCAAAATATTAATATGTGAAGCAAAACCTTTATACTCCTTTTTACAAAATTTACGCGTCCGGAGGAGTATGAAATTTGGCACAGTTAAAATTTATATGGAGAAGAGTGGTGAAAGCTAATATTTTTACATAGATAGAGATATATAGATTTTATTAGAAATACATGGGTTTAACACACACACATATGTACTATTTTGTTTATGGTTGAAATCTATGGTCAAACTGAGATTAATATTATTTGATTAATAAAATTTGCAGAGCAGTTACAAGAGATACATTTAAATGTCCACAAAATGTCACTCCAAAAGTGTTTTTAAGTCATGATTGTGGATTAATGGATTAAGAGTGCAGGTTTTGCAATGCGAAACATTTTGAATCTGAAGTGACTTTAGGCGACAGAACTGCATTCACTTCGTGTTGTCATAAAGGTAAAGCAATATTACCACCATTAAGTCAAAATAAATATTTCAAATCATTGTATGATGGACTTACTTCTAATGAACTTTAACAAAAAATAAGTCGAAAAATTATTTTGAAAATATTCGGAAATATAATTCATGTTTTGCTATGGTTAACTCAGAAGCCAAAGTTTCCGAGGCACTTACAAGTGGAGTGTATCATTTCAAAATACATGATGTTTTTTATTACAGATCAGGTCCAATGACTGCTGCATATTGTCGTTCACCATGTTATGCGCAATTATATTTTTATGATGTTGACACTGTTATGATTACAAGAACGTTTCAATCAAATATGTGACAACACCATAATGCGAGAAATTTATCTGCAATTGGAACGCAGTAATCCTTTTGTGCAATTCATTGCAATGAAAGATCATTGTCAGAGAGTCGAAAATCAAAATAAAGATATTTGTATGCTCATTAAAGTAAATCATGATTTCTATCTACGCCGCTTCAATGATGCAGTTCAAACTGATGTAGCCGTAATATTTAGTACGGTTGAGGGTGAGCCACCTTTTGAACAAAATATGATTTCTTTTTCAAAAGTTAATGGTGTAATTCAAAATATCTCAGTTCTGAATTCATCATTAGATTCTTTAGCGTACCCAATACTTTTTAATATGTCCTGTCAAATTCTTGGTTTACCAGTTCCCACATACTCGCAGAGAGTAGAAAAAGAAAATACTATTGATATAATAGAACAAGAGATGCTGTTTTGTGAGTATTATGAAAGTGCAAATATTGAACAGCGTAATCTCATTGATCAAGTTATTCATGATATTTTGTATCATGATACTGTATCCAATGTTTTTTGTTTAACCGCTCACGCTGGTTGTGGCAAAACATTCACTCAAACAGAATTAATTCACAAATTAAATTTGCTTAATCTTCGATGTATTCCAACTGCGTTCAGTGGCATAGCTTCAACTTTATTACTTTACACAATGTGTTTAAATTGCCTATACCCATTTTAGAAAATTCTGTATCAAATATTAGTGCAAATAGTAGCTACGGTAGTTTCATAAATTCATCATCATTGATAATTATTGATGAAGTTTCTATGTGTCCTTTGCAAGTGTTGAAAATCATAGATAGATTATTGCGTGATCTATGTGATGAAAACGATAAACATAGAGTGTTTGGAGGAAAAAATATACTTCTGTGCGGTGATTTTCGGCAAATCTTACCAGTAATCCCACATGGATCATGTGGAACTTTAATTTTAAATTGTGTTACAAGTTGGCATGAATTTCCTAATTTTCATAAAGTTACATTTACTCGAAATATGAGAGCTTTACCAAATGAAATAGAATTTGTAGAATTCTTGAAAAATTTTGGTAATGATGAGGCCCCGCAATTACCTCAGTTTGGTAAAGCTCTCATATTTCGAGTAAATGTAACTTTATTGAAATACCTCATCAATTAATAGGAGATAAAAACAATATTATTGATGAGGTGTATGGAAATATTTCCCATAACATACTCTCAGAAAATATATTGAACTCTGTTATTTTAGCACCTACAAATGACGATTGTACTTTGATTAATACTGATATACTTAATCAAATTCCTGGTGAACAGCGAACATATCATGGCTATGATAAAATAATTTGTGATAATGACAATGACATCAATAACTATCCGGTAGAGTTTTTAAATTCTTTGTCTATTAGTGGTTTACCACCGCATAAGTTAGTATTGAAAGCTAATTGCATAGTTTTATTGATCAGAAACTTAAATACTAAGGGCACATTAGTCAATGGAACAAGATGGATCGAAATTCAATAGATTGCAAAGTTTTAACTGGGACCGCATGCAGTAAGAGAATTTTGATTCCACGTATAAATTTAACGTACACTGGAACTATTTTACCGTTTAACTTTCAAAGAACACAATTTCCTATAATACCTGCATTTGCGATGACAATAAATAAGTCTCAAGGACAAACATTCCAAAAGGTTGGAATTTTATTGAATCGGCCAGTTTTCACACATGGGCAATTGTATGTCGCGGCAAGCAGAGTCCGTTCATTCGATGGTCTAAGGTTTTATATTTCCGAATATAACGGTCAAGGACGTTTAGCAAACGATGAAAGAGTTTTTACAAAAAACATTGTTTTCAGAGAAGTTTTATATCGTTAATTATATTATCACAATATGAGATAAAAAATGCTATTCAATGGAGAGCATTTTTTACCCCATAATTTTTTTATTTCGCATCATCTTACAGCATGTTCTGTTTAAATAATTTTTTTTAAAGTGGGTATTCTTTATTTTTCTCGTTTTTGAATTCCACATCATTTATTTTTTTTAAATAGGAAAATAACAGCGTTGGCGAAATCTGTGGTTATAGTAGTATATAGTCTTAGAAAATAGAACCTTAATAATGTTTGAGCATTATATTTTAATAATTTATATTAAATAATTTATAATTTAAATTTATTATGGTCGAATTTCGACCACTGGGCGACCACTAGTAATTATAAAATACCCACAAGCCGTGTATAATAAAAGTGTTTGAAATATCGAATTGTTATTATTAAATTATAAATTTGTGAGCATGAACAGTTTTCCCTGTTATATCAAAATTTCGAAAAAATATCTACATTTTTTCATACTATATTAGAAAAAGAAATTATTTTAAACTAAAAATATACAGAAACAATCAATGAAATGTGCGAATTAAAATTTTGAAAAATTATTTTTTTGTTACTTTAATGTTGACATGGAGTTCATAAATTTTTTCTTCATATTTTTATTTATTTCTTTTTACAAAACATTTTTCACAAAATACTTGTTTTGTTATTTTTCTTTATTTGTCTCCGTATTTCTTTCATTAGGTCTACTTATTGTAATTTCGAAAATGAGCAACAGGAGATCAAGAGCACCAAACTGGAGATGAAAGGAAAGGTAAGTACGTTGTTAATATAATTCGTTTATTAAAATAATTTTAATAAAATGCAAAAATATAACAAAATGCGTTTTATCCATTGTTTCAGGCATTACTGGAGAAATTATACAGGTTCATGTATCGACAATGAAAAATAAAGGATACAGATACCAATATCAACAAAATAATTATCAGAAGTAAATTTTTCTTCGCCTTCCTTTCATGATTGAAAAATTCTAAATACTATTTTTACAGTTTTATTTTTATAAAAAAATGGTTTCAAGAAAATTTTTTGCATACCAGATATTTTGTAAATTCCATTACTTTTTTGTGTCACTTAATATAAAATATCAAGTTTTCTAAATGTTAAACATAAAATAAGTAATAAAACATTATAAATAAAAAAATACACAGTTAATATTAAAAACAATTCTTAAGTAAAATTTTCCGCTCTAAATTAATTCAAAGCTACCTTCATATTTGTTAAAAAAATTATAAAATTTTCACTATTTTAAGATTACACTTATAACCATATTTATATCTTTAAACCTGAAATGAAGTGAAATTTTTAAAATAAAACATATGCTTCAGTATAGATAAGATAAACTATTATGGATTAGATAAACTGAACTATATTAGATGAACTCGAGCAACAATGGCGGTCTGTAAAGCTGGAGACAAACCAATAAATAAATACATCCAAGCCTTATCGCACCTTAAATTAAAGAAGGCGGAAATAAATCTGAAAGCCTCGGAGAGGAAACGAAGGAAATGGTGGAAAATCTGCCACGAAAATTTTAGAAAATTTTCAATATTCATCACAGTGACAGTCCACTTGGAATGCTAGGTACCTATTTTTATATAATCTAGATTTTTTATTTAAATTTCATTATATAATCTATATATTAAATACTAAAGTTATGTTATTTTTATAGAGAAAAAGAACAAGTAAGATCATTAATGTCAACGAAGTTGACAGTTCCAGAAACTTCATCTAAAAATAAATCCACCGTGCAAAAAAGAATTAATATGCAAAAAAACATAATTTAAATTATATTTTTTTTATTCTGCGTTGAGTATATTCCACGTTATAAATAATATAGACACTGCTATTATTATTCTAATATAGGCATTGCTACTTTGTTCTTCAAAACTGCATATTTTTATATAGAAAATTTACTTTTATTTCCAGTTACTAACATATTTAATTGGTTGGTTTACTTTAAAATATCTCAATTTGTTCTAATTTGGTAATTAGAACTAAATGTACATTTTCTCACTTTATCAATAATCCTTGCAACAATGGCATACGTGTAGAGTATTACCAAAATTTCTCTTTTTTTAATAGATGTGAATTGTTAGAATTGTTATACCCTTTCCATAATTAAGAAAATATTGCTTATTACTTAGTACTTTATTATATTTCCAGAGGAGCGATACAAACTTTTTAAGAAGTTAAAAGAGGAGCATGACATTAAAAAAATATTATGCAGCGATAGGAAGAAACTATAGAGGAGAGAAACTTCTATATTGGAATGAAAAAACAATGGAAATTTCGTTTATAAAAAAATCATAAAAAAAAATAAGACATTACTGTGTACTGTTTTGAAGATGCTTATCGTTTATATAAAAAATAATTCTAAGCACTAACATCAACGAATATTTCCTCTTTATTCATACATAAACAAAATTATAATCTCACATTAATTTCATGCCACTAATCGGAGCATTTTTATAACCGAATTAAATCGTCTGATTACAACTATTACAACAAATATTTGTGATTAGCTGCTCAATCCGTGCATTTAGACAGATCGTCTTGAATGTACAGAAAATATATATCTTGTATAAAATAATATACACAGCATTCACAAAGTGTATTATGCAACAAAACCAAATGCATTATGAATAAGGAATAATTCCATGTATACATTTCAATTGGAGTAAATTAAAATAAAACAGTAAGATAACATTTAATAGATATCTACCATATTTTGTGTCCCGGCTTGTGAGGCGACCGGAACTTCTAATTCAAAATTTATAACTCCATAAAATATATCTCGTGAAAACTGCTGTTTAAAAAGACCTGTTATGCGTTTTATATATATTTTACTAAATGTAGTAGACTGGCTAATGATGGAATAAATATAACATTTCGATATTATCCATCTTATTGTAATGACACAAATAAAGCTGAAGATAATTTAAAACTGCGAAACAAATAAAAACATATTTTTATAAATTTGTACACCTCCAACACGTCAACTGTCAATCGGTCAGCTGATACTATATGCGGCCATTTTATCCCCGTACGGTTAGCGGGTGTATAAACTAATGTATGAATTGTTATACACAGTGTACACGGTGCTCACCTTGTACACGGTTTGTAAAAAAAATTTTTTTCACATTAGTTTTACACGTTATGCGTAATCCTTACGTAATGTTCATTCTTAAAGCGGTACAGTTCTTTGTTAATGATGCATTTGACATTCGTTTAGCTGGCATAATTAAAATCTATCTTAGCAACCACCAGAAGATACGAAGATACAAAGAAAACTCTTCTCGATATAGACTTCTATGGATTCAAGTGATATAAGGGCGTATTCACGATTGTGTCTAGTGTATAATTGCTATTTTCTTTCAATCTGCATTAACCTCTGTGGTGGCTGCTATACATGAGTGCAATCATATGATCCTTTATTCGTCTATGATTAATGCTAATCGTTTGAGGTAGCTGACAAACAGCAGGATCTGCCATTTTGTTATCGGTGGTCTTTTTTCGCGAGCATTCATTCTATTTTTTTATGTGAACCCAAAGTTATTATGTATGACACAAACTATCAAAACAAGTTTCAGTGGAAGCCGGAGCGCATTTCTCCGCCGGGCTTTCTGCTTTGCAATTAACCGATCTTGTTCTTTTCAACCTGAAATCATACTCCATTTTATCAATAAGTTTGAAAGAGGCAACAAACCTCTGTTTAGCTTCTTTGCTTGAAATTTTATTGTACTTTATCAATCGCGTTCAATCGCGCATAAAACTGAACTATGTGCAATTACAAGAGAGTATAAAATGAGGAATGTAACGTTTTAAAAATGAAGTAAAAAATTACTCATCTAAGTTTATTTCAATAAATTTCGTTCTTTAATAATTATTTTAAGCTCACCATGTTCAATAAGTTGAAAAAATATTAGGTAATTGAAAATTAGTTTTCTTTTTTTTTTAAAGTGATAAAAGAAAATATCAGGCCATAAAAAACTTCAAATAATTTTTTTATTTCTTATATTGAAATAATTATGCTGAAAAATACTACTACATTACTAAAACAAACCTTAAATCGCATATATTATACAAACTTTAATTTTTGCATTCCATATCATAGGAAGTCTTAATTGTGACTTGTTCGAAATTACTGCTAAAAAGCAAAATGCTGGTAAACGTGATCAAGTTGATTATTGTAAAAAAAATTGTTATTCTCAAATTGTTTCGTTGATTAGTGCCCGACTGGCATTACGATTTCTTTTGTTAGTTGCCTTTTGAGCTTAAAAGTATTTCGTTATTTGAGGCGAGTAAATTTATATTTCAATTAACTGCTCTCATCTTAGTAATGACGCTATCATCAAAGACAGTCTCATTACTACAATATAAATAAAAAATTGTTGCAACAGTTCACCCTTCTTTAAATTTAAGTGCACTTTTGTAAAAAGTACATATTACAGTTCTTGACTGCAAAGAGGTTTGCTATTTAATGGTAATGGATATTTTTCAACAAATCAAAACACTTTCAAAGCCGAGGTGTCAGTTACACTAGCGCCCTTTTAAAGCACGAACAAATTTCTGAGTAAAGGTCACGTTTAAATTTTACCTGGGTATTTAACATATTAAATAAGTAACCATATTCTCCTCAACTTACATTTAGATTTGCTAATCGCCTGGAGCAAAATTCAGGGAAATAAAATAGAAAACTGCTCCTTCCTAATGTACTTTCAAAGAAATATGTTCCTTTGCCGTTGTTATCATGTTACGAAATAAAATAAATCTTATACTTTTCTAGTAAATAATTTTCTCTAGATACAGTAATCACAAAATTACGTTTCCCAATTTTCTACTTTATGTCAATATAGCTACTACTCTGTACAAAATTTTACATAGGCATTTTAATATTTGGTTAAAAATACTTAGAACTTATACATATTTGGGTTAGTAGACCATAAGAATAAATTGTGTCAAAGCGTGAAGTAATATAAGAAATATACAATGTTGGTTCTTTTTATTATTTTATCTGGTTAAAAGCGCGAATTTGTGAGAGCCCGCAAAATTTTATGTTTTGTGACATTTTACGCTTCACCTCTTTGGATATTTATTAATAATAATTTCGTTCCATCCATCGAAACGATGGTTATACCCGGTATTGTATTGCGTTAGAACTAAAGCAGAATTACTTTCTTCTTCCTTAATTGCTCCCTCATTACTCTAAATTTTGAATGATGAATTCATTATAGAGTAAATTATTTGTCGCCAATATTTGAAATTTTCCGCAAATTGTTATTAAATGGATGGTCATTTGTGGAGTGCTTGTTATTTGATAGGTTCAACGAATCTGCCTTCGGCCATGAAGCCTAACTCCATTCTCCTACTCCTATTAATATACCTCTCAAATTACCTAATTTGTTGAGTTTCTTTTGATAATATGGGCGAAGTATTAGAGAACCGGGCGAATAATTCTTTTTTTGCGATTTCTTTAAAAATGAATTCATCACTCCTATAGGTACTTCTGACTTCCCATCGGAGTGATGAATTCATTGTCATCAATAAGATCCCTCGCTGTCACCACATTCGAAGCGACAGCGAGTTTTTGATCTTCGGCTTTTCAGAACCAAGTCTCAGAATCGTTGAAATATATAGAGTGTAACAAAGTTTGCATAAGATTAATTTATGCTCTTCTTCCATATTATTTCTTTCCCTCCATATACATTTAAGGTAGAATTTTGAAAAATTGGCTTATCTGTATAATAGGCACCTACGAAGTGAAAAGAAATATTCGCGCCAAATTTCAAAGTTCACAGGCTTTACAGTTCTGGTTTCTTTTTGGGTCGGTTAGTCAGTGAGTGAATTATGTATGTATTTTATGTGGACTACTTTGCATTCCTGCTACATCGGTAAAAAAAGTAATAGTACAAAGACCACATTTCTACCTCTTTTGCCTTCCTTATATTTTTTTACTTCTTTTTTTAGTAATAATTTTTGATCATTTTTCTTTACCAAATCGTAAAACATGTAGCTAAAAGAAATTACGTTTTTACGAAAAGTAAATTATATGGTTTCACATGTAAGTTAAATAAAACTATTATGTAATGCTTATTTTCATTTATCATATTAGGAAAATTAATTTTCTCTATGTCAAAAGAAGGAAAGTAAAAAATTAATCAGTAAAGTTAAATACAAAAAAAGAACATTTAGAAAAAAAATAGGATACTTGTATTTCCCCTAAATAGATTTGGTAAAGAAAAATCATCAAAAATTATTACTAAAAAGAAGAAATAAAAAAAATGTAAGGAAGGCAAAAGAGGTAGAAATAACTTTGTAGTACTGTACTTTTTTACCCATGTAGCAGGAATGCAAAGTACTCCACATAAAATACATACAAAATTAACTCACTGACTAACCGATCCAAAAAGGAACCAGAAATGGAAAGCCTGTAAACTTTGAAATTTGGCACGTATATTTCTTTTCATTTCGTAGGTGCGTATTATGCAGATAGGCCAATTTTTCAAAATTCTGCCTTAAATATATATGAAGGGAAAGCAATAATATAGAAGAAGAGCATAAATTAATCTTGTGCAAACTTTGTTACACTCTATATATTTCAAACTTTCTGAGACCTGGTTCTGAAAAGCCGCAGATCAAAAACTCACTGTCGCTTCGAATGTGGTGACAGCGACGCATGTTATTGATGACAAAGAATTCATCACTCCTATGGCCAATTAGAAGTGCCCATCGGAGTGATGAATTCATTGTTAAAGAAATCGGAAAAAAAAATTATTTGTCCGGTTCTCTAATACTTCGCCCATATTGTCATAAGAAACCCGACAGATTTGTGTAAAGCATATTGAGGGGAGTAGAATAATGGAGTTAGGCTTCGTGGCCAAAGGCAGATTCGTTGAACCTATCAAATAACAAGGCACTCTACAAATGACAATCCATTTAGCAAATATTTGTGCAAAATTTCAAATATTGGCGCCAAATAATTTTGCTCTATAATGAATTCATCATTGTGGTTCAAAATTTACAGTAATCGGGGAGCAATTAAGGAAGATGAAAGTAATTCTGCTTTAGTTCTAACGGAATATAATACCGGGTATTACCATCGTTTCGATGGATGGAACAAAATAATTATTAATAAATATCCAAAGAGGTGAAATGCAAAATGTTATAAATTCGTCTTATATATTGCGTAGTCCTAAGCTATCTCCTAAAATATTAAATTTTTATAGCTTTAACATTATTAATTATCTTGTTTTTTTTGAGGATGCTCGGCTTAGTGATTGGGATAGTATTTTAGCCATTAAAATGGTTGATGAAAAAGTTATTGAATTCAACAACCCCATCATTAAGCTTTTTGATAAGAATGCCCCCATTTAACCATTAAAAATTTAAAGAAAGATTGCCCCATGTCTTAACGACTCCTTCAAATAAATATGACTAAGAGTTATCGAGTCAATGTCAGATATAAACGAGCACCAATCCTTCAGTGCGGGAGACATTTAAGGTCCTTAGGAATGGATGTACACAAATGTGTAGAAATGCTAAGAAGCATGATATCTCCACTTTCATAAGCAAATGCTTTTCTTTAAATATTTAGAAGTTCTTTGGCACTCTGGAAATTAGTATTTCTCATATTGATGGGTATTGCCAGCTTGACTCTAATACTTTGAATTATTTCTTTATTAAGCCCCCCGTATAACTTGGCCCAGCTGTTAAGTAGCAAATATTAAAATAATCCATCCTCTCTTTTCTAATCACGAATGCTTATTTAATAATACCTGTGGTTCGGAAGTTAAAATAAATCTTCTGGAAGTTCAGGAAGTTGGCCATAGAAACTTACATTTTTTGGAGTGGATAGAATGGAAATATCAAGAATAGAATGACAATTTACCTGGTGGAAGGTAACATATGAAAGGAGAATGGTGAGGTTTTTGGCATCTATAATATCCCAAAGCTGTATACTTCTCATATCACTTTTATACAGACAGTTGTTGTGTCACCCATAATAACCGTATGGGTGTATATGACTGTCAATAATACTCTCAAAATTAACAAAATACGATGAAAACTCCTAAGAGTAATTTTATTAAATAAATATTCCATAATAGACAAACAGTCGGTCGGGGTTTTCGATAATTTTAAAAGGAAGATCATCTCAAAAATAGACAGCGACTCCGATATACTACAATGGCGATCATTACAGATTAACAAAATGAATGAATAATTGAGGGAAGTAAAGGTTGAACCAAAATAAGCATGCATATTTAAGTCTTAAAAAAATTAATAAAATCCTTGCTCATAGTATTTCACCCCAAAAGTATTGGGGTGAAATACTATGAGCATTGATTATGACAGAAATGTCACTCGGAAAGGTTGCGAGAAAAAACAGCCAGAAGAATATCGTGCAAGGTTGTTTTGTTTGAAGACATCACAAAATGGCACAAGGTCATCTCAAATAGAAGAGGTAGGAGAGGAGCAGGAAACCTTAGGAGAGGAATAGAAATGCAAAGATTACATGGAAGATCTGGAAGATATGACAAATATTCAATGATGATATGAAAAATATTCAATAAAAACAGAAAATGAAAATTGTAAAAATGTAATTTTCAAAATAAATAAACTAACTATATATGTAATAAGAAGACAACAATGCACACAAAACCATAAATCATATTCGACATACAGAAACGTAGTTTTCAATAGCCCAGAAACATTAGGTCACACATACGTGCACCAATCACAAAATTACAGAAAATAAATATGACAGGTACTTTCATAAGTGTAATCGAATGATATCAATAATAGTAGAGTTTCTGAGTAAAGTAGACAATAACGTTACATCCATCCTTACATTGTTGAGTGACACTGCCGTTAAAACTGTCTGGTCGAAAAAAAAGGCTTAACTTACCAAATGACGAATAAAACCAAGTTTAGGACTATTGAACTAGTCACGGATATCAGCAAATTCCAGTCGCAGAAGATTATATCAAAAATACAATGGTCATAACACAGTTTGGCGTCCTTCAATTCTCGAGAATGTATCTAGGACATAATTTTGTCCTCCCCTTCATCGAAAACATCACCTCGCCAATACCTCGGGTCCGTACTCCAGCGGCTAAAGAAAATGGTATCACGACTTACCTCTCAAAGTTCCATTTCAGTAAGGCAGAGATAATATTTCTCGAGTTTCACCGATTCCAAGACGGTAACAAACAACCGGTGAAATACATCAATGCTATCATCGACTTACAAAACCCCAAAACTGTTGACGTAGTTCGATCTTTTATCGGTATGACCAATAACTACAGAAAAACATATACGGGGACGAAATTTTCTTTATACAACGATAGAGTTTTTGCCAAAAAGAAATACTCCCATTATTAGTTACAGTTCATATTGTGTACGTCAGTACTCTATTTTAGTAAAGTACTTTTCTGAGCGTTACAATTTTACTAATATATTATTTGAAAGTATTTGAACTGAAAGTGAATTATGTACTAATTATATTTTGTGCAATAGCACTATGAAGAATGCCCGATATTAACGCAAGTATATTATGGAATTGATCGAAAGGAGAATTTTGCACTTCTAAATTCAGAGTTTAAGATTTCTTTTTAATAATATGTTTTTTTAATAATATATTTATGGCCCATGTAATGTATTTTCTTTCAGTTTAATTGCGTAAAATTTTAATGTTTTATTAAAGCAATTGCTCCAAAAAAACATGTCATCTTTCAGTAATTAAAAAACAATAATAATTTTAAAAAAATGAGATGAATATATATATATATATATATATATATATATATATATATATATATATATAATATAAATACACACACAGACGATCAACTTTGCTAGAATATTCCTAGTGATTTTATTTACCTATATAAATCGTCAACTAATTGATGAACCAGCTGACCACGAGTTTGGCACGGGCTTCATGAATTTGTACCTGATTTGAAGTGAAATTACATTATTCATAGGTTATGTATAATTTAATTAAAAAAAAACATGAATATTATTTCAAATATAAAATCTAAAATATATATATCAAATCTCCGTTATAGCTTCCGAACAACAGTTACGAAGGCTTCCAAAAATCTTGCTTCTCCGTAATTTTAGGTTCATTATTTCCGGAAATAGGAGAAAGTGAAGGGAGCAGACATATATCTTTACATATTATTTAGTATATTTATGAATTTATGACCTTTAAATATTGAATATTTTTAGACCATTATGACTAAACCCTTACATACACATAAATGGAAATATAAAAAAAATGTCTTTGTGCATTTAATTTGCTTCCTTAACATTTCTACGTAAATATGTTCGAATGTTAAATATTGAGATATATGCGGGTTAACGTGCTTTATTAATTTGCCAAATTTTCGTCGTCAAGAATTTTGTAGATAACGGCTGAGACGGTCGTGTGAGTGAACTTAATAAATGTTTCATTTTTCCGAATCGAAAAAAGAGACCGTAAGATCAGTGCAAGAGCGCAACTGGTGCCACATAATTTAAAACATGCCGGCATCTATCGTTGTGAGCTACGATCTAAAATAATGTGGAATTTGGAAGAAGAAAGTAATTCTGCTTTAGATCTAATGGAACATGTATATGGACAGTATTGGTGTACGTGTATTTTTCAGCATTTTTTAAAATTTTAGTATTGCTAAGTCATGCAACAGTCTTCTTTGTCTGTAATATTTTTTTATTTTTTTTCTGAAATGGAGCTCCCATTGGCAAATTAAAAATGAAACACCTAATATATTTGAACAATAATAACTTATAACAACAATATGGAACAGATAGTCGAAAAATAGCAATCAAGGATAAAAAATTGATTTACTGAATAAAATATACTAATAAATTTTGGATATATTTTATATCGTAAAATGGTATGAAGGACAAAGAAATAAATTCTTAGAAAATACAAGTTTTAGGAATGTACAGTATTCTGTTTCATTTCTCTGAGTATGCCTCCAGGCAGTTATGAAGTAGGGTTGTAGATCGTTAAGAAAGTTAAAGAGAATAATATTGTTTATTTAATACATTGAATAAAAAGCAATCTTTACTCAGAAATTTGTCCATATTTTATGAGGGCATTGACGTAATGGTTACTTGAGCTTTGAAAATATTTTGGATTGTCTTTTATTAACATTTAAGTAACAAGCCTTTCTAAAGTCGGGAATTATAATAAGATTCTTGTACTAAAGTGAACTTTAATTTGAAGAAAGACGAATTGTTGAAGTTGCTTTCGATTATTCTGTAGTAACAAGGCTGTCTTTGATGATTGAGTAGTTAATAAGATGATAGTAGTTTAGTGAGATTAAAATTTCCTACTCACCACATACTCGTACACTAACCTTTGGCATAGATTCGGGAATAGGGGAAATGAGCTTCAACAATTCATATAGACATTCTGACTTTTCCTGCGATTTCGTTTGTGTATGGATGTTTAGTAAATATATTTAACAGCCAAATTTAAACACGTCACGCCATCATATTATACTTAAAAATGTCATTTTTTTTAGGTAAATACACTTTGTATAAAAAATCTCAATTGCCACATCATTTTTAAATATTTTTCTAAATTAGTGTAGAATTTTATACTTTTCCTAAGAATTGTACAAAATTTTGTTATTTATGTACATTTTCGGTAATAAGTAGGCTGTGTGGCTTTACAATAAATCAATGTGTCATTTTTTGGTAACGATTTTATCGTTTTGCGTGGGGTTTGCTTCGGGCTGGGTTGTGTTGCATTTAATTGATTTGAGCTAGCGTTATATTGGATTGGGTCGCGTTTATTTTGGTTTGGGTCAGGTTTAGTTTGGATTGGGTCGAATTGAGTTGCATTGGGCTTTCTTTGGACAGAGTTTGGTTGGGTTTTGTTGAGTTTGATTTAGTTACATTGGGTTTGCCTTGGATTGTGTACTTTTAGTTTTGGGTTCTACTGGGTTTATTAAGTCTTGTTTTCCACGGGCCTGGTTAGATTGGGCCGAGTTTGCTTAGAGTTGGGCTGTGTTGGATTGGATTGTGTTTATTAATTTTGATTTGGGTAGGATCAGGTTGATTTTTTGTGGGTTGGATTTTGTCTGGATTTTATTATATTGAGTTGGATTTCGTTGATTTGAATCGTATTTGTTTTGAGCTTCGTTGATTTTTTTTTCTGGATTGGTTTGGGTATACTTTGAAAGGCTTTGGGTTTGCTTTTGGTTGGGTTAGATTGTGTTGATTTGTGTTTTCCTTTGGTTTATATTTGGTCGAATTTTCTTCGTATTAGGTTGTGTTTTCATTAAGTTAATTTGAGTATTCTTTGTATTATATAAGATCGGGCAAGATTGGTATAAATTTTATTTGATTTGGTTGGGCATGTAGTGTTTATTATGTCATTGAGTATCTAGGCTTCTTTGTTTGGTACTATAAAGAATTACATTCTTGTGGAGGAAATAAAAAGTTCACATAGTATATTACTTTAAAATTTT
Source organism: Druceiella hillmani (assembly GCA_039881145.1). Classification (NCBI taxonomy): domain Eukaryota; kingdom Metazoa; phylum Arthropoda; class Insecta; order Lepidoptera; family Hepialidae; genus Druceiella; species Druceiella hillmani. The sequence continues at coordinate 14,676,274 of JAYKKI010000059.1, read as the reverse complement.
GCAAATTATGCACTGCTAGTGGATTGGCCATTCTGGAAATGCTATATGCTATATGAACAAACATGTATTCGAAAAAGTACGGCTGGTCGGAAGTTAAATCTCGACCATATTGTTAGTTGCATGTAAACTGTACTGTCTCAAGCGTAATATATGTCAACGTAGAATTTAATAAATGTGGGAATAAAAAAAGAAAATGAATTTATGCTTGTATTTTTAAATATGTACAGTAAGCAAGCTTCTACTGGTTTTTGAGTACAAAATAAGACGATTAATCAACAAATATTTTACTTATCTAGTTTTTACACAACAATAACTTTAACTCAAGGGTTAAGCGTCCTATAGTGCACGCACACCTGGCCCCACAGTAAAAAGTTAGTTACTAAGAAATATATAATTTCTTAGTAATAAAGGCGCAAAACAAATATTGTGTGTTTTTGACTTGTTTTCAAGAGGAATAAAAAAATTACCTGCAATAAAAGAAAATAACCTGCAATAGAAGAACAGTAGGAATAATTGTTATATGAAAAAAATAAAAAAGTATGCCAATTCATTTCAATTTCATCATCGAGTAACTATATTTTATGCCTGTAACTTCAAACTCGCAGCACAATAATCATGTTTAAAAATATTGCAACAAAAAGTGTTAATTTTTTTCACGATAAAATTTAAAAACGTATCGCAGTACTCGGTTATTGACCGTGAGGTTAATTTAATCAATTTGGATATTGAACGTACCGCAAAACTCTATTCGAACTCATCATTATATTTGAAGAAACTTTGAATAAAATTACATAAACGGTAAATTTTGTTATCTTTTCAATATATTTTTGTTTTTACCTTTTATAAGAAAAACGAGAAATAACGACATTAGTTTTACGGGAACCTAATTACAATTAATATTTAAATATTTATTAGCAAAACGTTTTGGAATATGTTTGGATTACCTAACTCTCTACAAGCTATGTAGACAAGTATGTGGTGAATGTTTTACACAGTTTTTCTGGCGACTCATTTTGCAAATAAGTCTTACTTTCGACATAAATTGGCACTTTAATGTGTTACTTGTTAATGTTAAATAAGCAAGTCTCAGGGCATCGTAAAAATGTATAGTATCAAATAAATAAGGTCACGCACTGTCACTGATCTGTTCTGTAAACTTGTAGAACACTTGTACTACTAGTAGAATGCGTAAGTACGAGGTTTGTCTACATATTCATTAAATTCTCTCTATTTGCTTAACAGATAATGAGTTCTCAGAATGCCACACGGGACAAAAGTATTCTAAATCACTATTCACATAGGAATTATAAGGAAGTATAATCGTGGATAGCTTGCAAAAATGTTATAATTTCAACGCGCCCTCAATTATACTATATTAATCAAATGGGATTTGAACTGATATGTACACTTCTTATTGTTCCCAAAATTGTCCTATTGAACTGTTTCTTTTCCTTCATCCTCCGTCCCAAACTCTTCGAATATTAAATATTTCAAACTTGACCGCTTTAGCGTCGATCATAATTTTGAAAGGGTGTTAAATATTTGTGCTTATCTTTTATTGCTAAATTAAACTTACAAAATACATGACAAAATCATTATCGAGCTTCTGATGCTTACAATACTAAAATGAAGTGGGAAAAGATTGCATATTTCATCGAGATTTATAAATCGAAAATGAAAACAGTTTTATTCTGAATATGAAATTATAAACATTCCCTAGTCGCTATTTTACATAATTTATCTCAGGATATTTGCCTTACTTTTATATTTCTGTTTAACATTTTATATTCTTTTTTTGTTGATAATCAAATATTATCTGTTACTAAATGCCCAGGTGCTTTTTGTATATCAAATCCTTCATAATTGCAAGGAATAATTTATTACCACAGCAAATTATTTGTTATTATTGTCCTGTAATTATGTCTCCTAAATACATTTAATTTTATAATATTAGATTTATGGCACATTTTTCATTTAAATTAAAACAAGCAAACAAAAATTTAGATTCATTTGTGAAATTTTAATTGATTCCGCTCAATTAGGGTCGCTTGCATATTTTTCGTAATAAACAATATCGTGTTAAAAATTAACACGTTTTTCGTGATTTTATATTTATATTTATTTTCTATTAAAATTCAGTTAACTATTTCGTATTTAGATTGGAAGACGTCGAATCTACCTCAAAATGATTTATATCCATTTTCATTTCAAAACTTTACAATTTAAAAATTTTAATATACGGTAATACTATTTACAGTTTCAATATTCGGTGATCAAATATTCAATACTATCTGTGCCCTGCTGTCACACCCTCCGTTTTGTTCTACAAAAGACATCGGCCATCGCGGATTGTGATATGTCAGCGGGCATACTCGGGTTGATCAGTGAATAAATAAGCCAATTTCCCTTTTACTTGCATCGCTTAATCAGTGTGCCTTGATGTTTGGTACCCTTTATCTATGATTAATGAAATGTGGTCCTAAATCTTCATCATCGAATAAACTTTCTAATATAAGAATATTGAAGCTGAATCTGGTTTAGCATAATTTAGCACGTATAAATAAAGAAGGAAACGAATTTTTCCGTCTCACATATTTTTAAAGAATATATGATTCAGTGAAAAAGCAAAGCAAGAAGATAATAAAGGAGTGCCATTAAGCAGACAATATCATTCAATTATATGTCGTAGTAAACACCGAAACAAAAATATTACACATATTATGCAAAATTAAAAATAAAACTAAACCAGCTCTCTAGTTGAACATCTCTTCACTTTTATATTTTTGTCAAAGTCGGATCAAAATTATATTTTGAATAAAAGTTCCAACATCAAATTTTATCCACTAGAGAAAACTCACCCATCGTAATGTAATACAAAACACAGAAACTTAAATTTAAACTGACCACTTAAGTAAGTCTTTTTGAAATCCAAATAAAGACTTGGAAATTTATGTAGGCAAGATACAAGTTTATTGCCGTATGTAATTCCAACAGTAACAATAACATCTTTATAACTTTAAAAAATAATACCCATTGTAAAATTTTGAACAGATTGTAAATCCAATTGCACCAACCCATCTTTTTTATTAAGCCATTATTGTTACAATAACTGACCGAACAATTACTATTACAGGGTGGTTTTTCAGGTTTAATAAGTCTCCTTTTCTAGCAAACCATAAATTTTCACCCCATATTTAGCTAATTACTCTAGTATGTATTAGCTTAAATTACACTTTAGCTTAAACGCCATCAATTATTTATTCAAAGTAAGATTTTCATTTTTTAGAAATCTCTTGCACTGCTTGGTCTCTCCATATTTTTTTTGTTTGTTCGATCACAGTGTATAAAATTATATTATTTAATAAAAATAAAACTCTAATGAGGAGACTCGTTGCATCTCGAAATATGTTCAATCCGACACTATAATTAATTCAACGTTTCATAGTATTTTGGCGATCAGTACGTAAACAATTCTCAAAAAATTTTTCCGTTCCGTTGTCTTGTCCTATTTTTTAAGGAAAGAGGCAACTTTATTAGCTGTTAGTAAATTATATATTTTAAAAACTAAAAGTGTTTCAAGTAGGTTCAAATTTACTTGACTCCACATTCACTTAATATACACCTCTCCATGTAATGATTTCCCATCGACGTAACGTATAGTTAACTTTTGTTAAGTTTAAGTTCACTCATTTTAGTCTGTAAATGTACTGAATAAGCTGTGAAGTTCTGTTCGTACCTGCTGGATTCTGCGTGTGCGATTTATAAACTTAAGTTCCCTTGTTTATTGTATGTTGCTATATACTAACACGCATACTACGACGCGCCAAATCTTTTTATTAATATTATCTATAATTATATAGCGTTCTATTACTTTTTTTCCATGAAATAAAAAATCGAGTAAAAAGCACAAATACATTTTTAGAAGTGTTATTTCTTTAGGTGTGATTAATGTTACGAAAATAGTGACTTTGATTCGTGAGTCAGATGAGGGATCATGTGAATTAGAGATAGGAAAAAAGGGGAAAAAAGAGAGTCAAGGAGTAAATTTAGACATTTCTCGCTTTCCTTTATAAATATTAAAGAAGTTAAAAAGTTTGAAAATATTTAAATCTGTTTAGTTTTGTATCGGAGGGCTTTTAATTATTTATTAGTGTGAACATACACAAATCCAGAATATTTTTCTGCAGTTATATTACACATGGTAGATGAATTTTTGTATGAATTGGAAACTGGCTTCGTGCAGGTATTAAAATATGAATTCTTAACATTAAAAATTAATTTCATGTAACATTTATATAATTGTTAACAACAATAATGCGCTTTAGTGTAACGAAAATTGTTTATTGAAACACAAGTAGTGTGGTATATAATTGGGTAGAGTAGTGACAATGATTACATTTGATTCCCTCATATTTACGTCAATGAAAAAAATATTTTGTCAACGTTCCTTTTTTCTACTTGCCACATTACCTAAATGCATATATCCGTTGCATTTGCGCTAAAATAAAAAAAAGGATTTTAATACACAATACTTTATTTAAAATCGATCCAAGTAATGAGAAAAATTCGAAAATATTTTAAAACTATTTTACTACAAACAAGAATGTATATTTACATCAAATAATTTGATATAATAACTTGGGCTACTTGTATCAGTTAGAGGAAATGGCGGAAATCGCGGAAGAAGCGACCTTAAAATAGCAAGAGTCTTGAAAACTCTTGACAGTATAACATCTAAAGGAACCCCATAAATAAGAATACTCAGACTGTATAGGTCACCACTGTGAACGTTTGCCTTTGGGAACGCACTCACATTTTAAAAGGTTAGTTATGAGCTAGTGCTCCGTGGGGATAAGAGCAGAGCCGAGTTCCTAATCACTGAATGGATTAAACAAGTCCAGCAATAAATGTAAGGAAACAGGTCAGTCTGTGTGTTTATGTGTGGGTATGTGTATCGGTGAGTGTACGTAGGCGAGAAATTGTGCGGAGACGAGTGCTGTTTTTTTTTAAATTTCAGTTTGGAAATATAAAAATGAACATTAGTATAAGTAAGTAAAAATATGTGTAAGGCATATATGTTAGCATAGTTTTATATATATATATATATATATATATATATATATATATATATATATATATATATATATATGTGTGTTTATATTAGCGTTCGCATTAATATTGTTATTGGCATCATATCTCGTTTCATCCAAAAAACAATATAGTTTCATTTCTTGAGCAATTTGGCATAGTTCTCATGGAACTTACAGCGACACAACCAAGAATATGTCTAAGGAATAACCGGATAGGTTCAATATGTTTTATTTAAATTTTTGAGTAGATTAAAATTAAAATTAAACGAATAAAAATAAGAATACAAGATTCCAAGAAATTAATATATCAGTGATTTACATCACTAAGCAATATTTTGGTAAAAACGAAATATTTTCTACATATTTGACTTTGAATAAGAATTTTTAAGCAATATAGCTACTATTTATTAATTAATTATTTGGCATAGTTACAGCAATAAACATAATTATCATGGATCTGTCAACGCTATTGTGGTGCTTTAAGTTTTGGGAGAATTTATGATAGTTCGTGATTTGTGATCTTGATTAATAAATACTAACTTCTTGTATTTAGCTGCCGAGCTAATACATCCTCAAACTCAGCCTAACATTTAATGGAGTAATTTCATTTTGGCCATATTATCACATCTAATATATGTCAAAAGTCAAATGTGGGTCAGATTCATCTCATACGAAGTGACAATAAAATGAATTAAGGTAAGTCAATCGAATTTTATTACATTTTACTCTTTTTTAATTACCTTAGTCCACTTGATCTGTTTTTTGTATATCCCATAGAATCCCTTAACCATCTTTTTATCTTTGTATTTGCTTTGATTATAATATGGGACAACTCATATGAATGTGGTTCATATTTGATATACACCTGTACCAGACTTATTTTAAACAAAATAGACCCAAAATTATAATTGAATATAAATACAACATATGAGAATATACCAAATGCAAAATATACCGACTTGTTCAGAAACAACTTTACACACATGTCGAATAAATTAAATAACGTTAAACTTCCTGCTGCAAATTTATTCGAGAATAGTCATTATATGAATTTTTTGTTAGAAAAGACTAGATAATATATCGCCGGTATAACTTGCAATAATCCTAGTAGGCGATCAAATTAAATGTTGGTATTACTTTAACAGTTTTTAGTATTATTTTAAAGAAGAGTCTGAATGTGGGCATGAAAATTTTACATTTGTTCGACTCTAACCAATTGTAAATGATTTTTGTCTGACTATGAATAGTTCCTTAACGGTCGTGGATATCTTAAATATTATATTCCACGAAAGCGAGCCCTGTAGAGATCGTGATGTATCGCTATAGTAAGAGAATACCATGTAATATTTCCTTATTACTAAATGTAAAGGCTAAATCAATAATGTTTAAATCAATACTTACATTATCCTGCACTATTTAAAAAATACAAATTAAAAATCCTTTTCTAAACAACAAACCTCTGCTCATTAACAACATTCAACATGATAATTGCGACCATTATGCAAAGCAGAAAAGTGGTCGTACTTTGGGATTTCTACAAATATACTAAGTCAAAATAAAATTTTAAATATGTAATCATACTAAAGGATCATAAAAAAACACGGCGCATAAAGTCAATAGCCGTCAAATGTTGCCGAATTTTATATGAATGGTTTTCAATTTCGAATGTGAGAAACGCATCTCACAATGTTTCGTGATGTTTGTTTCCGTTATAACTGATTTCGAAAAGAAGTAACGGTCAAAACACGAAATAAAGGGAACTTGGCAAATTAAGAACTGTTATTTACTTTGATACAGAATATTAAATTTACAAATAAATTATGGTGAATATATCAGAGAGAATTGTCAATTAAAATTTATTTTTGCAGTCTGTGCATAATTTAGGCTAATTGAAAAATATTAACCTCATAATAATTTCACTAGTTAAATATTTGTCAAATCCTCAAGTCACTGATAAATAAATGATGCGTAATTTTTGGAATGTATTTTAATCTCTCCATTTTAAAGTTTGAACTCATTATCACAAGATACATATAACATACAGGGATGAAGTGGAAAAAAAACGTTTAAAATTTTATATTTACAGAAATCGCAATTTTGGAAAAACTAAGAAAAAGGGATACCTTTTCTACTTTCTAACTTAATTACCATAAAATATATTAAGGAAAACTAAAATGATTCGTTAATGAGCTCAAGAACAATATTAACAGAAATATTTGTTTATCAGCTGATGTTTGACGGCAGTGTGGTCTCTTTCCTTTCGAATTAAAAAAAAGAACTTCTCAATCAAAGCTTATCTAGTAACCTCAAATACAAATTATTCATGTAATTATCATAAAGTTAACAGAACTTCCTGATAAGAGTATGATTATAAATGATTATTTTTTTCTGCAAAATTTATATCAAATACTGGTAAAGAAAATTATTGTACATTCTGGTTGTTAACAATATAATATTGAATATATTTGGTGTTAATTTTGTAGAAATTCATTATTCATGATTAAAAACAAATTATACAGGAGAGATAAAGATTATAGAGGAGAAGGTAAAGAACTTAGAGAAAGTAGAAATAATACTACATCACGTAGTTTCATTTAATTGTGTTTACTATATAATGTTTTACCTAAACTCTATCGGAATTATACTTTGTAAACGTACGTTTTATTTCGATGTTATGAAATATATCACCAAATAATACCCGAATTTTATATACAACGTATTTTGGAACTGAATTAATTTCATTTTTTTTGCCAGTGCAATATTTTAAACAAGTTCAAGCAGCGAAATAATAGCGCGTAAAAAGTATGTTGTCAGAATATGATTTAATTTGATTCGTAATTTCAACTGTTGATAAAAGTTCAATTTCTCAAAGTATTTCAATAAATTTTACAATTGGTAAAATAAAATTATATACCATAAAAAAGATTACAGTTCTCTTTTTACATATTTGGTGATTTAATATTTCTATTTTATATATATATATATATATATATATATATATATATATATATATATATATGTATATATATATATATATATATATATATATGTATATATATATATATATATATATATATATATATATATATATATATATATATATATATTATTTTATCACATTTTTTGTTCTGATACCCGAAGGAAATTATAAATATTGTATTAAAATTTGGTTACACAAAAATTCTTTTCACGATAAAGAAATTTATGTTGACTTCTACAACCAATGCAGTATTGGAATTTTCCTCTTCATTTACTGACACTTCCAATGGTATTAAGCATTAAGAATTGACCAACAGTTGAAAAAATAGATCTGACAAAATGACGATATTGATACATATTTTCTTTAGTCTGAAACCTACGACGTCAACTTGGAGAAAAATTCCAATGATTTTGCCACCCTCGATCGATCAAAAGTGTGTCCTGTAGTACTCGTATTTCTTCTTCTTCGATGTTTTTAAAATAGCCACTTCGCAGTTTTTTTTACAATAATTTTGTTAATATTTTACCAGTGAAATTGGTACGTTTTTGAAAGATGAAATTTACATAATTTATGACTAAAAGTAGCTAACTTTTCATTGTTCTCCCGTTGTTTTCAATGTTTAAGACTAGCATATTTTATGTGACCATTTTATTTATCTCTCTTTCAACCATAGTAGTTAAAGTCGTGATGTTTACGTCTTGTTAAGGACAATTTATTTGGTTTGTAATTCAGTATGCTAATTAAGTGATATTGGTACAAAAACCATTGTAGAGGTTTTCTTCCTTTTAAGTTGATAGTTTTTTTGATCTGAAAAGTTGAAAATAAATAATTCATAAATTGTTGAAAATAACTGATTTTAAACATATTTTTCAGAAACAGGTGAATTTCAAAAAATACGAAATATTTTGTATACTTGTTAAAAAAAACCTTGTACCTGTACAATCGATAAAAAATTGAAGTTATGTTAGAATCGCCGAACAGTCAGTTAAAAAGACAAAAAACGTGAACGAAAGAGTTTACAAAGAAAAATATGATTATTAGAGATCGTGAAAAGTAGTTCTTTTACACATGCAAGTGACTTACTTATGCTTTCTACACAATCGGCTTAAAAGACTGCTTCAAAAGGCAAAAAACATGGGTTTTATCACGGGAAATACAAAACAGGAGAAATTCTATTTTGAATATTGCCCAAGTAAGTAAACAAATCCCGGTGTTAGAAAAAGATATTTACTAACCTTAAAATCACTAATCTTAAATGATTTTATTTTCCACATCCGGCTTTATCAAGGTAGCAATAACTTATTACAATACAATATTAATAAGTTATATTCTTTTTTGTCCTCTAACATGCGCTTTGGTTGATATATTTGGTTTCTGCCTGTAAATTAAGAAAATGAGTTAAATATATCATCACAATATCGATTATTACGTGAGTAAGAATTTAGATACACTAAAGTGACTTGCCTGTTACTTTATAAAGCTGCTGGTTCGCTTTCTTCCTTCGTCCTTTCCAAAAAACTTATGATCAATTTAATATTAATTTTCTTGCATGATGCACGAACAAATAAACAGGCTTATACGTATTCCAGAAACAGTATTTTTATATAGTATCACATTAGCTTTTACCCTAAATATTTTTTATCGTAATTACCTTCGACGTAGAGACAGGGTTATTCAACAAATCTATTATCCTAGCCATAATAATTTAAGGCCGAATTCTAGTAATCTTGTATGAAAACACAACGGAGAGGGGAGAAAATGACATATGATCATTTTTATTACGACGAAAATCTTGTTTGAAACTGACAAAAATCCACAAAGTGGATAAGTAAGCAGCGTCGCATCGCATCAATGGGTCGAAGTGATTTCTTCAATCGATACATAAGCCATATAAGGGAGCAACAGAAGCACTCAGTTTAATGCTTAATATAGAGTCTTAACTGTAATATTATAAATGCAAGTGTTTTTTTCACGTCACAGCTGAACAGCCTATCGACGTGATTTTTTTGGGCAGAGATAGTTGGCTTACCGGAAAATGACATAGGCTGTTTTTTATGCCGGAAAACCTCATTCCAACTAACATTATAAACCTAAGTTATAAATGCAATAGTGTGTTTATTTTTCTTTCTTTCCCGTCGCCACGGATTTACGGACCGACGTCATTATTTGCAAAGAAATAAATTGGCGTGCCAGGGAATAACACAGGCTACTTTTAACCCGGGAAATCTTATCCTTATTAACATGGTAATCCTAATTAGTATTTTAAATGCCAAATTTTGCTTGCCCGTGTTTCGTGTCACAAAGGAGCTACGAATCGCCATGATTTTTTACGCAGACACGATTAACGGGCCGGGATATAATATAAGCTAAATTTTATTACGGGAAATTCTTATCACTTAAGAAAAAAACACTCTATGGGAATAACGAAGCAATGTCGCAACGCAGTCACGGATAGACGTGATTTTTGAAATGCTTCATTCGCTATATAAGCATCATATATTCACGAACAAAAGGCTTAAGATTTATTTTATTTTAACAATTCTATATGACGCCGCATGTTTTAATTTCGTCCTCAAAGTTTTATTTTTTACGTTTAATTTGTTTCTACTAGCAAAGCCAGAGATAAAATTTAGTATTTATAGATAAAAAGGTTTTTTTAGACGTTTTATATTAAAATTTTGAACGAAAATGTTTTATTTTAGAATGTTAATTTAATTTTTTATAAAAAATAGAAGGAGTCGTGACGTTTCATTCGTTTACATATATTCAAAATTCGAAACATAAATGACAAATGAATAGACGAAATAATTCGGATACTTCTTACAAGTTTACTTAATAAAATAATAACTAGAACGAATAAATGGAATGCATTAAATAGTCGAATAATTGGAGACTAATCATAATAAGGACGAAAGATGATTAATTTGGATATGAATATAACTCTATGGCAGGGAATTTCGGTACGACAGAGAAACTTTTAAATCGTGTCTTTTTTACTTTTAAAATGTGTCAAGCATGAGTAAAACTCGTACTACTAAAGTATTCATAATATACAGTTTTAAACCATTAAGTGTACGTAGTATATCTAAAAACCTTTTTGGAAATATTAATTTTTCATAACATAAATATATTCAGTATATTAATAAATACGGGGGGAATGCCGAATTATCATATATTTTTGTAACATTTTTTCACATAACATTTTAAAATATTGGTGAATGTCTCATAAACAAATGACATCCATAAGACATATAACATTTAAAAAAATTGAGGCATTTACTTATCCAGTTTTAAAATTGTATATTTGGAAATTAATTATAATTTATAAAAAATATATGGATTATTAAAATTCATTACTATACTAATTTCAATCCCCTACGAAAGCTTCTACTTTGCTTTAGCGAGGAAATCGGTTGAGAAGGTAGAAAAACATAAATATATTGTCTGCTACAAGCTCATAGGCGTTTATCAAAAAAAATTATGACATCTAGAATCATCGCTTTAGTTTCCCTATAGCCTTTGCATGTCCTTCTGGAAACTCCTATTTTCATAATTTTGTATTTAGTATTCTCAAAATTAAGATACATTAATTTCAGTATATTCTTTTATATTTTCGGAATGTCCCTGAAGATGTGATATGTAAAATTATTGAAAAATATTTGCCCCCATATCAGTCTTTTCAAGTGATATTAAGATGCATTAATTTAGTACTATATATGGAATGTAAATAAAATTTTAAGTTCGTATTTCCCCGAATACGTATCTAATTTCGATATGAATCATTTTAACATAAGCCATTGATGTATATACGGGCTAATATATTTTACTACCATGCCAAAATTCAAGTTTTTAAATCAAGTGATTTCTGAGAAAAAGCGGCTGCAACAGACACACATATACACATACGCGCGCGTACGCACACACACGCATACACACAAAAAGACACACACACGGACATACACAGGTACAGCGCACCAGCACGCCCTCGCGCACGCACACGCATACACACACACACACACACACACAGTGTAGAAATACATTGGAACAAATCCTAAGCACTTGCTCCTTTTTTTTCGATTTTGGCAAGGAAAGCCGATTTTCAAGAAATAAATATATGAAAGCAACATAAATAATCAAAGTGTATTATAGACGAAGGTTCAATCTATTTTTCACATCAAAGTCATTATGCTACATATTTCCAGAATTGTTTTAGCAAAAGTTACGGCTTTTCGTAAAAAATGTAAACACGCCCTTACCACTCAGAAGGTAAAAGTAGAGCATAGATTATATTGAAAAACTGACACAATCTTCCGAAAACAAGGGAAAGATGCGGGAAATAAAAACTAATAAATGCAGAAACGAAAAGAAATAATTGAATATTTCGATAATGAAACAAATTTTTTCTTTGTTCTATATAAATTATATTATTTATATATAGCCACCTAACAATAATAAAGGATTGCTTGTGACCTAAAAGATAATTCTACAAGATAGTTGCAGAATTGGGGAACTAACATTTTCGGGAGGAGCGACAATATTTTACAATATCCAAAGGCATGTAACATGAATAATGCTCTCTTGTAATTCTCCCCAGATCGGAAAAAATCATTGCAGTATAGTGATAATCAGAAGAAGAAAGAAGTTGTAGATGATAAAATATTGTCCGTGTCAGACGATGACGAATCTAATCACGGATTTTAAAGTCCAAATGTAATGACATCAGCTAGACATTTAGCATGAATATGCTATAACATAGAGTCTCATTAAACAAAAAAATTTCATAATTAATTTTTATGTCAAATGCTCCATATACCTTATAAAATTTACCCGCATATGCAAGTACTGCAGTAAATAAAGTGTAAAATTTAATATTGATTTAATTTTATGTACCTTGTTAATATTAAGTTTAGAAAACAATAAGAGGACTTTTCTGATACTCGGATACGAGCCATTTTGGGAGATAGATAGCATGTTAATTTTTGGGTCCTTTCTTGATCTAGTAACTAATAAAAGTATCGTAAAATAGAAATGAAATATCTTCAACAAAAATAGAAAAGAAATATCTTCACCTTTAGTTTTAGTTTAAAAACTACCTAATAATAGTGGATAAAAAAGGAAATGGGAAAATATCAACATTAAAATGATCAAAGTTACTTTTTGAATCATCACCCCTTACTTTTTTTATTTCAAAGTTTTTCTGTGAAAAGACGTAGGCATGTTTTTAAATATATTCTAACATTTTATTTAGATTGCTATTTATAGGTATAAATTTAAACACATATTTAGATAAAATTTTATTTTTTCCGTAAATTTTAACGTTTTCTCTGATTATAAACGGAATTTGAATATAAACACGGTATTTGAATATTAAAATAATGAAATGTAATGCTTTCAAGTCTCACTATGGAAAAATTAAGATATTACTTTGTAACTCTTTATACTCTAAGTAAACAGTTTTATTGTTTAGGCTTAATGAAGATCCCCGAAGAATTTTATATTAATATTAAATATGTTCGTTAATTTAACTAAATATTCCATAGGTAATTTTACTGCTGAGAAGGTTTTATTATCATGTCCTTAAGGAAGGCAAATATTTTAGTGTTATTTTTCTTTATTTTTTCGAAATTTATGTAATTTCTCGGTCAATATTCGTGATAAGAAATTAATTTCAATAAAAAATAATAATTGAGTGAATTCACAGGGGTGTTGCCAACATTTTTTTTTGTATTACCACTTTTTGAGATGTTCGAATGTACTTAGCAATATATATTGTTACAATTACGGTTGGGAGAGACGACGGGTTTAACATCTATCTTTGCTTACTATATTTTACGTACTTGCATTATCACCACCACATTGTTATTAAACTTACATCAAAAAAGGACTTATCAAATAAAAATCTAATCGTAAAAACCTGCCAAACATTTTTAAGAACCACGAAGGAATATTTACATCAGAATATTGAAAGTTAAAATAATCAACTTTTGTTTTTGGCATCGCCGTATTTGTACGCAAAGCTGAAAAACAAGAAAAGCACAACTCCTTAATTTGGTCCTTGGTGCAGTTTCTCTTTATTATGTCGAGAAAAACTAAATGTAGATTATAAACTGCATATTTTATTGCTACTTTGCCTCGCTCCTTTTTGATTAATTTTTTTCGAAAATTGTTTCTGGATATTAGCGGAAAAAATTACTCAAGAGGAAGACATTGACATAGTCATACTGGTAAGATTTTTGAAATTTTCGGAAAATATCCTGATATACACAAATAACATCTGATTATGGGTAGATTAATAAAACATTTAAATAATTACAATATATTTCGGTACTGCATCATATAAAAACATTGCCTTCGATTATTTACTACAATCTTCTACGTTAAACTTCTCGTCATTTTTAAAGTTACAATCCTCATCCTGAGCGAAACCGCAACATATTTTTGCAAAGAAACTCCCTATCGTAGATGGTGTTGGAACATCCGATCTAAATTCTCATTTTCACAAATTGCATTAGTACGGCGCGACATGCCAGTCTGTTAACATGCCAGTCTTCTAATTCTGTATTTGTTTAATAAAATCGCCTTAAGATAATTTTACCTCCGACATTACGTGGCTAGTCGTGAATGGTGATTAACTTTCCTGATTAAGAGCGTGGGAAATTTAGGCGCAAAATCTAGAAGTTGTTAGCTCTAATTTAACATTGTTTAATGTCGTGTGTAAACAGCAGATATATGAACGATTTTGTAGTCGCTTGGAATTTAATTTGTCATTCCCTCGTAACCTGGGGTAATGTAAAATGTGGTAGTTAATGTAGTCTAGGACAAAGAAAGGACAGAAAAAAAATTAAATATCTTATACGACTATTTTATGTTAAATTGTGTTAATGGCAATTTCTTCTTAAACTAGTTACTGATAAACAGCTTAAACTTAGCTGAATGCACATGTATTTATATATATGAACTTTAATGTTAATACGCATGGTTGAGACATTTTTTTTTAAATAAAAGTGGATTCGCAATTATTCATGGTCAAATCCTTATTCTAAAACGATTTAAATTATTTAAATACACATATTTCAATAGTTTCATCTTAAACAAAGAAAATAATAGTAGCATAGTGTAGTGAAATAACAACTACTTTCTTCTTTCTTGCTAAACATTTTTTTTTAAATATGATACATATATATATATATATATATATATATACATATATATATATATATATACATATATATATATATATATATATATATATATATATACATATATATGTGTGTATATATATGTGCGTACACACGTACATATATTTATTATTTTCCATAGTTGTCTTTCATCACGTAATCATTATAAACTCTCTCAAAAAAAATTACAGTTTTAGATCGACGCGCACGGAAGGCAAGCAAGTACTGCATATGGTGATTTCAATTAATACCTAGTAAAATTCTAATATAATTTCTTTTATATATCTCCCCATACATGTAAAACAGAGCGATTTTTTTGACTCATGGTCCATCGAGTGTGATACTTTGGAAAGGACTATTAAAATGATATCGAGGTTCTCATTACCACATTTCATTTCTAAGCTGTGAAATATTAAGCTTGACCTGCTATGACCCTCTATATGTATATATATTATTTCAACCAAGAATTTAAGAAAAAGAAGAACATTTATAAGTACTATAATTTGATTTATAATCAAATTATTGTATTTATAAATGTTTTTGAATCAAATTAACTTGGTTAACTAAAACCGACATTATTAATGGATGTAACACACTATGAGACTCTATTTTGTGTTTATACCAAAACCTACTTGGTCGTTTCTGTTATTCACGGAAGATTTTTAAGAATTTTTTTGACTAATTAATGAAGAAAGAAGATACAACGTAAAGGAAGCAAAACAGTATATTACAATTTTCCTTGAAGTGTTTTCAAGAAATATCAAGGTCATTAAGTATAATTGTACATTTCATTAGATTATAATAATCTCATGCAAAAATACTGAAATAAAGAGATTATTACGTGAATTATGCATAAATACACCTATTTTGGAGAATATCTGAACCTTTTTATTACGAGGTCACTTGACTACATTTTGTTTGATCAAGGTTCTCAGGCAAAACAAAATAAGTAATATTGCTATTTTAGGATTTTATTGACTACAGGAAGATAATTGATTTTTCAATAAAAAATGTTTTATTTTTTTAAATCTGTATTACGTCTATATGCTTCTTTATTAAAAACAAATTTTTCTTAAAAAAAAAACTCATCGAAGCATGGAATTACCAGTAAAATTAATTTATATTTTGGCCATATAATATTTTATCGCTCAATATTTAAAAGCGAATAAAATATTTGGTATGTCACATATAAGGTTATTAGATTTTGAAAGTCGTCAAAATTACTTTTTACTTACAAATACTCTACACGTTATATTATAACACACCCACATGAGGCATCTAGTTCGGTCATTATATCTAAACTTTATAACTTGTCATTAATTTACATTCCAAAGAAATAATATAACGGATTGAAAAGGAAAGATTTTCTTAAGATGACAATAAAATGGATTTTTTTAATTTAATTTAACTAAAATTCACCATCTATCCAACGAAGGTACTATCTCGTGGCACGAATTTAATTCTTCTACTCTAGTACTTTAACACACTGCAGTGCTTCTATAAAAAAGGATTCTTTTCCTCTCCATGGAATTTGAGAACTAATATAACGGAACCTAAGATTTGATGTTAATAAAAGCCCATTGAAGACATGAGTTGTGGTATCGTGTCTCTCATTTGTTCTCAAAGAAGTTTAAAGAGAAAGAGTTGTTTACTACGATCTCTCCTAAAAACTATTTCAATTTAAGACTCTAATATTTGTGAAAATCGTTTAAAATTATGTGTTTCAAGTTTTGTACGTAATTCCAGTAGAAGGATGATTTTCTTGGATAATATAACTTTATATCTACGCTATTATTTTGTTTTTTTTATTTAACTAGTAGTTCATATATGCACAATAATAATTTAGTTTGATCGTAATAAAAATAAATTAAAGTTAAAATATCCTGTTAATAAGACGTTGCAATAATTATTACATTTATTTTCATAACTTAAAAAGAAAATGCTCATCCAAGCCACACATTATCATTTTATTATTATTTGAAATCGATTTAAAATACACACTATCTAACAGAGTGAGAGCACTCGGCGACTAAGACCAAATATTCACTCATTTAAGGGCACAGGTCGTTTCGTATCGTGGCACTTCATTTGTGTGAAATTCTACGTCTTGCTGATTACATGATAGAACAGAAAAAAAAAGTTTCTCGTTTCTATTATATAATCAGTATTAAAGAAGTTTAAATAGTATTAAGTCTGTTTTTCATATTTATTTTAGTTTTCCCTTTTTATAATTTCCTTAATATTATAGTTAAACATTTTATAGGTATGTTCATTAAATTTTGATGTTTGTTAAATTTTTATAGGTTGCAAAATTTTTTATAGGTATGTTCTAAACAAAATCCTGGGGGGAATTTAAAAATAATTTTTTATTATAACTTTTAACACTTTTCAGCTTTTGCTGCAATTTAAGTTTCAAATATATACAAAAGCAGCTTGCAATGGTGAAACTGCATGTAGTGTGTACAAATCGAAAAATTATTGCACGAGAATTTCTGCAATTAACATGCACCGTTTCATAATTGTAATATTTTGGTCGAATATTATTATATGTTTTGAACGCACTCGGATTTTTTTATCATTTAGCATAAACTTCAAATATTTATTAATTATTGAATACTTGCGGCACCTGGCAATTTCGTCCGTGAGCGATCCAAAATAATGTGCGTATTTTATTGAGTTTATTTTATGATCTTATATTAAACATAAATCATTAGTTTAGTTTAAATCCAGCGTCGACGGACTAGCAGTCTCTCCTCC
Organism: Druceiella hillmani; assembly: GCA_039881145.1. Lineage (NCBI taxonomy): Eukaryota > Metazoa > Arthropoda > Insecta > Lepidoptera > Hepialidae > Druceiella > Druceiella hillmani. Next base: position 14,658,269 of record JAYKKI010000059.1, on the reverse strand, counting down.
ATTATTTCTTCTGCTCGCTTCTGCGTGTTCCACCGCACATAATTTTGAAATATTTATTACTAATCGCTTCAGAGGTTTTCAAAATGTTAAACCCATTAGGCATGATAACAGAATAAAGCACAAATAAAAATGAAAGAAGCAAAAATAAACGCGCGTATATCCAATACCTACACTACATAAAGTAGGTGAAATGAAAGTATTCAATTTAGGTACGACATTAAGGCAGTCCGTCAACTGGTTAGTAACTAAACTCATTAACGGGTTGCGTGCAGTCATATTTGGAGAAAGTGGGAACAAGTAATCATTGAGTCCCTACAGAACTCAAATGAATATCAGCTAGTTAGCTACTGGTTAGCAATAAGTTCAAAGCAATTCTGCACGCAGGTTAGAAATGTACCTCAATTTTGTAATTTTGTAATTGGGATTCGTCACTTGTTTTGGGGCAAATATTGGTCTGCTCACAATAAGGCATTTGATAAATATAGCTTAATATACGTAATAGAATCCCGAATTATCGCGCAAATGGCTTTTGTCTACGGATTCGCATACAGGTTTTGAGCTACGAAGATGTGTGACCAATCTATTTAATAAACATTTTGCGCCAAATATTAACTTATTTTGAACAACATATTTATTTCTCAGTAAAAATATCTAGTCCTATGTCACAGAAATGTTTTAGTCTGATATAATCATATTAACTCTGGTGCAAAAATACACACATGATGCATAAACGTATGTTAATATGGTAGCACTTCTTTATTTGTTTGCGAACTGGTTTGATTACTTAATGGAAAAAATATTTCAAAAATATTAGTTCCTGTGGGTTGATTTATGAAACTGTTGCTATAATTTCCTCTGAAATTCTATTACGTCGTCTGTGGAGCCGTGTGTGTAGCACATTGGTTTGTAACCTAAAGGTTAGTTATAAACCATTTTATTTACAAATGACTAAGAATTTATATAAAATATCATATATTTATTTATATAAACAACTGTGACAAAGAAAATATTGCTATTATTCGGAGATGATACGGAACGTACTAAATTTAATGATAAACTTTTATGTATAAAATATTTTTTTGTAAATCATAAACACAAAACTACATTTTTAGTTTACTTTATGATTTACAATCATATACTTCAATACATTTTATGTTTGGAAGCAAAAATTTACAAAATTTTTATCGCAAATTATGGAAAATATGATTGTTACTAGAATAAAACAATTAAAAACATTTATGGCTACGAAAAAGTATGAGTTTCACATTAATAATTTCTAGAATTTTAGTATATTTAGTAAAATAACTTAAAAATTCCACCCTAAATATATGATTTCATTGAGGATTATTTCCTATCTATCATCAAACGATTTCATAACATCACCGAAACATCATCCTAATATAAATGAACCTTTCCGAAATATTTTGATCGGTGGTAAAATTACCGGAATTATAATTACTTACATGGATTAACTGGAGGCTGGCGGGTTGATTGATTATAGAGCATTTACTCGTGGGGTTTGCAACCCATATTACAACAATGTGTGATTTTGGCTCGTTAAAGTTAGAACAATATTTAATTTTCAACATCTGAAGTAATTCACATATCTTAATCTTCATTCTAGAAACCTTATGATAATTTTCATTTGAACTAAGTTCTATTTCAGCTGGACTCCTTATCCTTCGCCTCTGTTTAAGTAAAAATTAACTATTAGCAAAAATAAAATCCTTAACACACAACAATAATTTTGGTGCATACAATTTAGAACATTATCTCACTTTAAATTTATTGAAATAAATATACACATCTTAACAATAATACCGACCGGGAATCTTAGGGTAATGTTCTTGTTCATCTTGAGTTGTGTGAATTAATCAATAATAAACATTGTACCATTTATTTGAGGAATCAGTTATAACCATTTTAATAAAATCAATTTTTGACGAAAGTCCGAAAAATTATGTGGTTTCCCTGCTTATTTTGAACAAAACTACAACTAATTTATTATGATTCGTTTTTAAATGTTTTTAATATACTATTAGATTACTGTCTTAATATTATCTACAAGAATAATAAACACAAATATTAATTACTTTCACTTCAAATTCTGAGCGAATTAATTTTTCTAGGTAAATAAAAAAATCAAAGGTTCTCAATATTATTTATCTTTGGCAAACGTCGAACACACCATTGAAGTAAGGTTACTCGATCCACAGTTACTGGCTGGTTACACCGTGGATAAACGGTTATTCGATCAACCCAGGGTGCATTTCACTACTATTTACAAAGAAAATTATAAATGTTACCTAAATAATTCTCCATTTATATCTGTATGTTGGCATGGTCCCTGAGCCATTTTTCATAATTTATATCGTTTGATGACTTCCATTTTATAAAAATATAACCCTATCAAGCACACGAAGAACTCGCACTATGAGAAATCCGTACACATTTTGCACCCACAAACATTTAAGTGTATGTAGTATTTCTATTAAATCATTTAGAAATTTTAATTTTTCACGAGTATATATTTCAGAAAGTAAAAATATGATGTATATTTAAAAAAATGCAAGTTCTAGTATAATCGTTGTAGTTTTTCTACTGCCATTAAGTAGGCTTCTAAAATCCATACCATTTCCTAATTTTAATTTGAGTAGTTTTCGAAACAAGGAGATTATCATCTCTTTCAATATATCTTTGAAGAACATATATTTAATGAATATATCTTTGAACTACCTAAAATTATGAAAAATATATTTTTGAGACCCTCATTATTAGACTTTTCAAATAATATCCCAAACTATTTAACGCTTTAAAAAAATGGCGGATTTCATTTGCCACCCTGACATTTCTATATAAATATTTTTAAGCGTTAGCCACTGAGATAAGTGAGAGTTAACATTTTTTATTATTACTTCAAGTTTAAAATTTCTATGTTAAGTGGTTTTTTGCGAAAAACGGCTGTTACAGAGAGATAGATACTCGAATGATCTTATAAGAACTCCGTATTTAATTTCAAGGGACAGAACTCTAAAAAACTAGTAAAATACTTGATAAATCTGATACTAACATTTTCGAAAATAATGTTTTTTATTTTGTTTCTCCTTCAATAACTGTTTTATGTGATATATATCCATTTTGAAGCTGTTTCTGTTGTTAATTGCTAAGATGTTTGCACTCGTTTCGGGTTACTAATGTTTTAAATGAACCAAATGCGAACAAATAAGATGAGTCACTCTGTAATGGAATTACACCGTACAGTTGATACTACCATTGCTCTTTCGTAGACATGTAATAATATTGTAACATTCATTCTTTTTTTCATTTTTATATATTTTGTAGAGATTAACCACGAGAAACGAAGATAACAAGAGAATAAAATAAATGCAATAACAAATGAAGTAAGAAAATACTAATGAAATATAATAATACGGACGAAAAAAAATATTTCTTCATCAAAAGTTCTCTACACACCTCGATTTACAAATGGATAGTATTACACAAAAGGAGTGCAAGCTATACGACTAAAATTTCGAAAAACGGCAAGTCGTCGGTGTAAAACATGCTTGTTTTATTGGAAGTAGTTGTTTACACATCTCTATTTATTCCGTTATAGATTATTAGGAAGAAAATGTTATTTTTATTAAGAAATTAAAATAACAAAATACTTCTTTCGTTAAGAGATACGTCGTTCAAAAATACCTAACAAGTTATGTAGGTTTTCCTTCTAAGAAAAGTATTATTAAATCTGTGTCTATCGAAATATTATTTCATAAATGTTACCTTATTAAAATAGTTAATAATTTAATTATTACAATAATATTTAAAATGTAATTCATAAATATTCTTATTGTTCAATATTTACTATTAATTTTTGAACGGAAAAAATCATCGTTCTACACTACTGAATCCGTTGATCTTTCTTAGATTTTTGTAAAATTTTATTGAAAAAACTTGAAATCGGAAAGTAAAGTTTGAAGTTCCTTTTTAGGGTGTATTCAATATCCCTATCTGTATGAAAATTGTTATCCCTATCTACATGAAATACTTGTCGTCTCTGATGTTGAATGTTATCTATGTCGGATCTCTTGAATCAAGAATAGCAGGTCTGATCAAAACTTTAAAATCTTTACTTCGAAAATGGTAATAAAGAAAGGTGGAGCATGTAACCTGCCATTCCTTATCGGTTTTACTGATTATTCCACGGCGTTCGACTCTATCTCATACAACCACAACGAATGCATACGTGATTCACCAAAGAGATGTTCTTAATAAATTTTGTTTATTCGGTTAGTTGATTCTGAGGGATAATTTACCTTCTTCTGCTTTCAAACCAGTTCTAGTCCCCTTTATTAAATAACAGCCCAACTATTTGCATGTCCATTTCTTACAGAGTCTTTGTCCATAATCTGAGATGAATAATTTATTGAGCGATTTAGTTAATAATTCTTTGTCACTTATGATAATTTTCTAACAACTTCATCTGTAGTTTGGATTTAGTTATTGTTTCTTTGCCCGTTATAGTAATTTTTTTCTAACTTTGTACTGATTTGCTTGGATATCTAAAATATCAAAAGGAAATGAAAGTCAGTCAAGTATATAGTTCAGAAAATGGCTTAAAATTAAATTTTTTATTTTTAACCGACTTCATAAAACGAGGAGGTTCTCAATTCGTCGGAATCTTCTTTTTTATATATCATCAGCGATAATTCTTTATCTAGTAAATCGATTTTGACGATTATTTTTTTATTTCAAAGAGGGTCCCATGGGTGTAGTCCCATATAAACTTGATGAAAACTCTACGATGAGGTCAGGAAATTAACGATGGAACTCTTTAACGAAGGGCAGTAAGTCAACTATGATTCAAGATATTTTCTACGGATAGTAGAAAATATCTTGAGACAATACTTTCCAGGCCAGGATCTGATGATAAGTTCTGGATGTAAACAATAGAACAAATGTAAATTTTTATAATATAAATGTGCCCTTTATGAATCTATTTGGCATTGTAAGTACATTAGAAGTTGATGTTTTAAATTTGCATTTTAAATTAAATTAATTTATAAATTTGTTTAAGTTGATCGACAGTGATGGCACCGACTTTAAAAATAAGTAACTAAGTTATTTATTTCAAATACATAGGTACGTATTTTATGTTAATTATTTTTTACTTTTTAGTACCTACCTTTTTTGAAGTCGGTTTTTTATATAGTAATTTAATTCAAAATATATTGTTTAACAGTCTTGTTTTATATCCCACATATTTAAGTGTACATCGCTTACCTTTGAATATTGTTACTTTTAACTGGAGGATTATTTTCTTTTCTCTTTATATTGGGCAATGAATATTCTAGTTCCAATATTCTCGCTTCAATTCAACTTTTTGCACCGGCTAAAATTATCCAAAAGTGTGGTACATGGTTTGTTTCTAAACTAATTTTATTGGAACCATATTGGGAGCATACCTTTTCAATTAAAACTATTTTTCAAAGTGATCAATAAACGTGTGAAATCTGAGGTAATAAACTGCAAAGTACAATAGATTGAGAATCTCCTGCTTTTAGGACGTCGATTGAAAACACTCAAATACGCGCTCCCTTTACCGCTATCTAACATTAATTTAGCATAAACCTGCCCGAAAGCCTCACGTGTACTCCGATGATAATATGACAGAATATAAAAAATATAATAATGCAGCTAAAATATTTATGTAAAAAACAAAGAATTTAAATAATGTCGATATTTGTTAAAATAAAACACAAAATTGATTTGATTGCTAGGTTAATTTTATTAAACTATGTATTATTCCTAGAGACTTTAATACAATATTTTATTAACAGGGCAAATATTTTTGCTCTGAATAAAATATTATATATTGGCAATATTTTACAAAAATAAGTTGGTAAATATTTTATTCATATCTATATGCTATTATAATAAGAATGCCAACTATAAAATACTATAGTGCTATTTCATCTAGAAACTCATAAGTAACACGAAATTAAGAAATATTGCCGTTGCAGACGCGATACTCAGTCAATCCCTAAGAAACTATCAGCTTACAGCTAACAAAGTTGCCTAACTAGATACGGTTGCAAATATATTATTCGCCAACATAGAACTTTTACTAAAAGTAAAACTTTTAGATTTTCTGCGTATCTTTCTGGGTAACTCTCCAAATTGGCAGAATAACTATTTAATACAATGTATCTTCATCGAAGTAGCACCGAATTATGCTATATTACGAAATAAGCTTTGATTGACCGAAATATTGAAATTCACGGAAAAGGAAATGTATCATTAGAAAGTTTTTGTCTTATTGTCTTTTAATACATTATTTAAAAAAAATTCGGTTAGCGGAAATATTATCATTTTCCTTTATATCTTCTATATACGATCATTAAAATTAATTATAAAATTTAAAAAATATATTTGAATACACGTATAGGCTAGTACGGCGCTTATTTCAACAATCGAACTGTCGAAACGAAAAAAGTGGTTTAGCGAGCTTTATTTTTTAGAACCACTGAATTGGTACTCTTCCTGTGACGAGATAAAAAATAAATAAGTGGTAACTTGGAATATTACGATTTTAAAACGATTTCAAAACTAAATAAATATTAGCTCTTTGAAATTTGTGATTTTAATCAATTTTAGCGGCCTAATAATAATATTTATAACCATTTTATTTTCTTATCCTTAGTAATATAACTGATGGGTAATTTTCAATGAATGGCTAATTTTTTCTCATTCAACTGTCAAAACATAGGATATTTTTTCTCATACAACTGTCAAAACTATGGAAAACAATAACACTTTTAAATAAAGCCAAATGTAATGTTAAAATTTTGGGCAGAAATTAAATATAAATCAATTTCTTTAACTGTCATTTATTAAATTTATTGAAGGTTGTAAATTAATTTTCAATAATTACGTATATGGAAATTATTATAAAATCGAAGAGATAAGTATCACCAAGAATTGATGCTTATTAAAAATGTAATATTTATTGTAATTCCACCTTAAAAAGCATTTAATAATAAAATATTACATCTTACTACTAGAAGCGATAAGAAAAATTAATCGGAAAAAAATTGGAAGACTATCCATTGTGATTTATAAATGTAACTCAAGAAAAAGTTTGATTTAACCATCAAACTAGGTCTGAAACGATAAGAAAATTAATATAATGTTAAATGAACGAAGTGTAACTGCGAATTGAAATTCTACAAAATTCTTTACCAATTGTTTATTGGCTCTACATTGATTGCTTGGAATATGCCACAAAATGTTTCAAACGTTTCTTATAAGCATGAATGTAAAAATAATAGGTCACTAACAAATGAATTCTTGCTTTTTAGAGCTCTACACTATTAGTCATCCAACTGAAAAAAAGTTACTTCTTAAAAAGTTTTTGCGATACACTCTAATAGAGGTCTAAAATCACATATGTATAAATACTTTCGTTGGTTAAAATTAATAAATTTTTCAATTAGTAAAGACGCAATAAAATCGTATAAGACATTTATTCGGTCTTTACGAAAATAATTTACAACACAGTCGTTTTCAGATAATGCTGTAAGTTTGCGGTCTTATTTGTATTGAATGAAAAATATATTTATATATTAAAGGAACCTCATGAAACGTTCGCAATATCGTAGCATTCTAAACCATTCAATCCTATATATTGCAACTGAAATCTAACAATAAAACTCAACAGTTAAATTGTTCAAGTCGAGACATAAACGAGGAACGCCTATAATAAAGTGAACTTTATTATTAAATTTCAAATAACTGTAAGTTATTGTATCGTTTTTATTGCGCACTTTATGGATTTTGTATTCCAATGGACAGTACATGCCTTAAATAACCTATCTTCATGGGATATGCGTGGAAACAGATAAACTTGCTTGGAATTAGGAAAGGTCTAATTTTGTCTTGCAATATGAAACTCTAGCTGAGTGGAAGAATAAGCTACAAGAGAATAGTGTATATTTATTTTGTAAATAATAGTGTCTTAGAAATAAATTAAGTAAAATAATGTTAAAATATGGTGATGTTCATAACAAAATAATAAAACTGCTTTTAGATGGTATATAAAGGGTTCCGTAAGTATTTTATGGCATAGATTCGTATTTAAAAGTAATACTGATTAGTTTAAATAAAAGCAGCATAATTTGTGTTTACTCAACATGATCATCGTCATTTACTAACATGATCATCGTTGAATACAGGCAATATGTACGTTTTATTTGGTTTTACATCAAATACGATTTGGATAAAAATTCTTGTAATCATTATGCAGCAACCAAAAAATCACTAAACGTTGCTGCTACATTACTAGATGATAATTATTTTCATAATTGCATCGAACGGAGTTTGCGTGGCGACTGAGGGCGAAGTACAAGCGGTGGCGTCAGTATAGAGAAATTAACAATTGTCATCAAAGAAATAAATCGAATGGCTTTAATCACACAACCGCTACTATGAACATATTTTGAAAAATCATTTCAGCTTTGAACAAGGTTTTGAATTTCATAATAATATTTATCGTACTTATAAATTATACACCACAAGTCGTTAAATAAAAAGAATAAAGCAAAACATAAAGGAGAACAAAATTTACTTTCCATAAAAAATGTTATTCAAATTATATTGGTTTTTTTTCGTTTCTAATATTTGCCATTTTTCGAAATAAAACTAGCTGATTTTGAAATATGATTTTTCAAACACGTTGTGCACTACATGCTTTTATAAACAAATTCTCTTTTTCGTGCAGCTTCACGTACGTGCATTCCGTATTTTTGCTAAAATCCTATTACTTAAAAAAAAACCAAAGGGGTAAGTTAAATAGAATATAGATAAATAAAGAAGCATCAATAGTAATAGCGTTAAAGGAAAATTTATTTCAATTTTTGCTTGTACACTTGCGTATAACCAAGTTTTAAAATTATATTCCTTAAAGGTCGATATCTAATATCTGATTAAATAGGACATGAAATTTTTCGTTCCTTTGAAATTGTCTCCAAATCCTTAATGATTTGCAACCTAAATAACTGTTGTATGCCAAACTGCAAACCTAATGGATAATAATATTTAGAAAAAATACAATACCACCGATTTTGTTAGTAACAATTTTAATTCATTAAAAGAATCTTAATGTCATATGAGAACTGCATAATATAAACAGTTTTCATAAGACGTACCATTTTACGTAATTTTTTGGGTCCTGTTTACCCCTGATGGTAGATTATTATAAAAAAAATTTCTTTTTCTTAGGTGTCACATCTCATATGGAACGTACGTCCATTTCACATTTCTAAAACCATCGGTTGAGTCTAAAGGTTTTTATATGTTGGGTTGGTTAATAAGTTTTTAACCCCGAAGTCTTGTCAATAATTTTTGTTAAAAAATGTATATGTTACACTAAATTTAATTTAAGTATGTATCATTATGATCCACTATTTGATCGTCATCTAGTTGGCAATGAAAATATGCCATTTTTGTAAAATTCCGGTGACTGATTTAAAAAACTGTGTGAGTTCGTTCTTTCTGAATCTGTCCTGTCCTGCTCTTTCTGAATCTTTTTAACGTCGATTTTTTCACATGCATGGTGGATTAGATCCCTGAATAAATGGTATTCACAAGGCACAATGTCCGGCGAATATGGTAAATAAGTGAGTAGAACCCAGAATACCTTTTTTAATTTATCACGAGTACGTTTTTCAACTGGTGGTCTAGCATTATCATTTAGAAAATAAATTCGATCCCCTTGAATAAGATTGCTTTCAATAATCCCTGTTGACTACTCAATTTGTTAGATAATCGGCCCAATTGTTCACAGCAAATATTTTCAATAATTGTAGATCCCTTCTGGCAGTAATTCCCAATGAATAATGCCTTTGATATTCCACCAGAAGCTGAGCATAACTTTTTTGGCACTTATTTCAGGTTTGGATGCTGAAACTCCTGTTTTTTCTACAACCAGCCATTGACATTTGCATGTATGGTTAACGTATGTGATACACTTCTCATAGCCAGTTACTCATTATTTCAGCCAGTCGGAGTTACGTTTCAATGTTAATGGCTGTTGACAAATATCAAATCTACACTAAAGATGATATAATGACGACTCATGGGGTATTCACACACCGTGCTTTGAAACTTTTTCAATTCGTACAAATGCGTTTCTATGGTGCTATTATTGCCAATATAGCTCATCTGTGATTTGACGAGTCGTCAGTAGAGGATTCTCCTTAATTCGTCATCGTAAGCGTTGACCGTTCAATTCAACAGGATGTCCGGTACGGGATTCGTCCTCAACACCGTAGTCCTCATTACTGAACTAAATCTATACCCTCGCGTAAGACACTGTAGACTCGCCCATCGCATCATATATTTTACTTTGACAGTCTGCATCGTGGCTAGGACGAAATTCGTAAATTAATGGAATCTGGATTTGATGTGATTTAAATCAATCTGTTATGTAATTCACTTAAAGCTTCGGCGCTGACTATTGTCAACTGACTGCACTTTGGCCTATTTATACCCTACAGTAAAACCTTCTACAATTTTCGAGAATCTTTCTAGAAAGTCCTGAAATCTTAGCAAAAAACTTACTAGCCAACCAAATAAATTGATAAGATGTATCTTTACAAGATGTAGCATCTCGTGGAATACATGGACGGTAAACCACGAAGAGTGTGAATGAGAATATTGGGAGAGAGGTGAAAATGCAAAAGACAAAACTGAGTAATTCCAGGTTTCGTTGAAACACAGAACCCATGTGAAAGATAGCATAATAATGTTAAAGGACTTTTGAAATAATATTTAATATACTTTAATGCGAATATATGGACAAAGATACTAGGCAAGTATGCATTTTTACAGTTTCGAATTTTGCGGCAATTGCTTTTAAAAAGGACCTTCCCTTATTTCTTAAGCTGTTAATACCTGTGCTATATTCAAAATATGCTTTTTATTCAAGTTAGAAAGACCTTAATCATCAAATTTACTAATAAAACTTGCAAGACTTAAAGTGGAACGTACAGAGATACTTTAAAAAACCTCAGTTTTTATAACGCTGTGAATTATTTTCATTGCAACATTCTCCACAACGAGCTCGAAAAAAATTTACACAAAAGTAAGATCTAAATCACGCTTTGAATTTCAAACTTCTTCTATTTGTATTATATTTTGGTAAATTAGTTTTAACTTATGATAAACAAATAATACTTTATTGGCGCATGAACCTCCTGGGGTAACAAAAGTACACTAAATATATAATATATATGACTAGCAGATATAAAACCAAATTTTCACGGGGAAATTTCTCTTAATAAGTTTAATAAAATTATATTACTCTCATTTTATTAAACTTATTAAGAGCTAATAATAAACGAAATAAACAAATACCTCGTCTTCTCGTTTAATTTTTTTTTATATAACTTATATTTTTAAGTTGTAAACGTATGCAGGTATACACAAAGAATCACATTTCTAAATTTCATATTTTTTAAACGCTCTTAATTTAATACATTCCATTATAGCAAAAAATCTGGTTTGAATCCTTGGGGGATTGTGTTACATTACTAACGTAGAAAATGCTGCTTGAAAGTAAATAAAAATACATATTTTTATCTAAAACCATATTTTTATATGTATATTTCTTTCGATCCTTAAAATATTTAAGAGAATATGAAATCAAACTTTACAAAATTTTTCAAGTGTCTCGTCCCGAAACTATGTTAATTCAATGTTTTCCACACCAATTGACAATTTCATTGATTTTAATATATAATATTATGACTTGTCCTACAAATATATATACCTTCTAAGTGTCCCTTTATATCGAAAAATGTTATTTTATACATTTAGGTAAATACGCTTAGGAAAACGATAGATATTTTGTATAGAGAGGTCAGTTTTCTTTTTGCTACTTGCAGCGCGCTATCTTTTTTCTGAAATATTTTAGAAAATAACTTTCCAAATTATTCTCAAAAAATGAAGGTAAAAACGAAGTAAAAAAAATAATTTGATCTAACCTCTTAAGCCAAGCATGAAAAATCATAGACTAAATCTTAAAAATGTATGTGAGCCTAAAACTAAATGAAGTCAGCTGTGTCGTTGATTTGTCTCTACATGGATACTTTCATATTTGATCACAAATTGAATTCCCTAAATTACCTCTTTGCTATGTAACTTTTTATTGTTTGCTGTAAACCAAAATTATTCTATATCATCAGGGATATTTCAGAAAATAAGTATTATATTGTGTTTTTCATTTTAATTATTATCTTAAATACCATCTTTTTTGCGGTAGCCGAATATTTGAGGTCAATTAATTTGTAGTTACCTTGCCATCCAGTATCACTTATTGTGAAAATTCTAGAAAATACCTGACTATATATTTTGCGTGATCAGAATGTTTTTAGGATATTGTATTCATTTCTTACCTTTAATTAAATATTACGTACAGACAAATATGTGAACTACTGATACAATCGAATATTGTGTATTAATGTATAAGTAGGTACATGCTAGTGTAAAATATGACACTAAAATAAAATAATAAATAGTTGGTCAAGAAAATACGTCAAGCAATATATTACAGTTGTGCTAAGAATGTTCTGACTTGTCCAAGGTGACTTTCTTTATAATTTTATGTTTTGTGTAAAAAATAAAATTATAAAGAAAGCGAACTCTACAGAAGTTTAACTCTTTCGCGGCTTAAACTTCCGTCTCAATTAGGCTACAGTGTAGATTTATCTAATACCATAGAGCGGATAATTTACGAGACACTCAGAGGGTTCATTTCATTTCATAAGGTTTCATTTTCAACACCTTATTTTTGTAAATAAAGCTGGTAGAATTTTTCTATTTATGAGTAAGTTGTGTAGATATTACATCGATATTTATAAAAAGACAGACTCGGAAATAGCTTTAGAATATATTGGTTAAAATGAAATTTATTTTCTTATTGTGTTTTGCTTAAATGCTATTTATTCATCTTGTTTTCCAATTATTTATCATTTTCAGTTCTTTATTTTGTATCTAACCCAACGTTTTATATCACCGTTTATATTTTGTGAATGCAGGGCCCTCTTAGTATCTGTAGTTGTTGTCTTATTTGATCTATGCCATAAGACGTATGAATATATATTAATACCATTATCATTTCCAATTAAACCGTAATTCTAGTTCGGCAAGAAACTAAATGGGTTTGTCTGTTAATGTTTGATAAAAAATTTGGATAAACATTAGCTGCTACACAACTAATTAAACACACAGCGAATTAATACTAGCAGAAAAATTCCGCAGATTTGCATTGTCTAGATAAAAATAATTATCTCATTAATGCCAGTTGTATTATAAAACAATTAGCCTTTACATCAATTTTTTCATCGCCCTTAATATTTTGTGATGTAGCTTGAAATTAGTTATTAGGCCACTTTCCTTTTGTTTTAATTCGACCTCAACTGTAACGTTATCTTTATAATGTTAAGTTTGAATATTAAAATTGGGAATATTATAAATTAGAAAAAAAAAACTATCTCTACTAATATATATAAATATATATATATATATATATATATATATATATATATATATATATACATACATACATCACTTATTTCCTTAGTGCCGACGTCTAAATAGATACATGAAATAAACAATAGGATGTACTAAATACAAAAATAGTAGCATGTAACGAGAACACGTGAATAATTAAATATCGCTAAAGACCGCAAATGAAATTGAGCTCGCTTATTGCACACGTATTTACACAATGACCATATTTACTTTTGAAAGTATTTAATTTTGCTTGATATTTTGAATTATCTATGAAAAGGTAACAATTGCCTGCTTGAATTAAATATTACATGATATAAGGACAAAGGGTATACGGTAGAAAATCTCTGTTACGCTTACATATCATAACAGGAAGAGAAACATCCTAACGGCAATTTTAAGAAAGAAGTTATAATTATTAAATTATTTTCTATCTTATGATCTTAGGTTGCTGAATCAAATCGTTCGTACATATAATTACAATGTTCCAAAAATGAGGATATATATATATATATATATATATATATATATATATATATATATATATATACATACATATATATATATATATATATATATATATATATGTATACATATAAAAATTGTTTTGAATTAAATTTAGGTGCATAATAATATTTTATATAATTTATAAAAGTTAATGGATTACAAATTTGAAACCAAAACAAAATAAAAATTAAATACGGAAATAAAGAAATAAAATAAATCAAACAGGGAAAGAAACAAACTAACGCCTCACATTACTGTGAAACACCCTCTCAACTAAAACTTGGAAGCTTATCGCCAGCCCGCTGTAATAATATTAAGTTGGTATAAACCTGTTCAAAGTCTATTTTAAAGTGTACAAGAGAGTTTATTTAAAAATATTACGTCTAAACTCGGTGCAAAGTCGTATGAAAGTGAGTTGTTAAATCGTCCTGCCAGACAACAATGCAACATTACTTTATTCCCGCGGCACACTGCTGGGGAGAATGACTGTGCTGTGATACGATTCTAATATAAAGCTAAAGTATGAGCCTTGGCTTTATTAGAAAGTGAAAGTTTATAAGTAAGATTGTGTCACTGAGCATTTGTTGTGCAGGCACTTAGTGACCATGAAGGAAAAAATTTGGTTAACATTCGATTCGTATAAATTGAAAATGATATTTTGTGTTAATTTGTTAGTATAATTGACTTTTCGAATTGAATGTACGATGATGTATTCGTCGAAATTGATATGCATATATTGTTCTTAATCCCTTTTATCTCTGCTTAATATTTCGGTATTACCAATATGTTTAGGTATCAAATGATTTACACAGAAATGGATTACAAATATTAATCTAATCTGCAGTTATATATCAAAAATTATTTGTTTTATTTCAAAGTTCGTACAGAGTAGGTTCATAAGTGGTTTATATATTTATATATATATTTGTACATATATACAATACATTATTTATGTATGTATATATATATATATATATATATATATATATATGTATATACATATATATATATATATATATATACATATATATATATATATATATATATATTCTGCACATTTTTCTTAAAACTTATCCTATATTTAGAAATGTGATTCGTAAAAAAAGGGAAATATCTACACGATTTGTTGTATATAAAAATATAAAAAAAGTATCTTTTTAAACTTGAATGAAATAATGAAACAAATGTTATATGTTTTATTTTAAAAAAAAAGTAACATAAAGCCAACAAAGTGCACGATTTACAAAATTGTTATTATTGTGTGCCAAGATATACAAAAATGCTATTTACATGATTACTCTAACAAAATATGAAGCCCACTCATATTCTTCTTTTATTTAATAGTTACAGAGTGTTCCTGGAATTTACAGTCGAATTCTATGTTAATCAGAGTAAAGAACATAGTAAACATCAACAAAAATGAGTTAATTCGAAAAATGTTGCACCCATTAATTTTTCTATAAAATACTCGCAGTTGTATCTGTAGGAGCATCAGAACCTTTAGTATATGGTATATTTACATATTTTAATATGATAAGAAGTGAAACTATTATTTTACCTAAACAAAAATTTCCTAGAAAGACTTTACGTATTTTAAAATATGTTTTATCTAGATTTTTTTTGTACGGTTAAAATTAAGTATTATTTAATTTATTGGAATAATTTTTGCTTATCACTATAATTAAATGAAAATGAAACAAAGACCTATATTAACAATTTTAAAGGCAAATTTATCACAAACCAATCAAATTTTTACTTTAATTACTCTTTTTCAGACAGCGTTTTTGAAATATGATTTAATATTTAATCATAATTTATTCACATATCTGTCAGTTTCGCATCTGATTTATGATAGATTTTCTCTAGTGCCTTGAAAGATTTATAATCTGTCTGCTATTTTTATAATCAATACCATTTTGTAGGTACCATTGCAATTTCACGCGATTAAAATTAAAAATTTTAATCAACACCTTTCCTGAACCTATCATTGAGGTTAACAAAATAAAATATCCTATTTTTAAATATTTCTCATCTTACGTTTAAGAGATAAGTCGGACAGAGGTCAGTCTCTAAACAAAAAGCTCATAAAAAAGAGAAAAATTGGACTTTTTCTTTTAGACGTTGATAATAATAGGTAAAAAAAATAACCGATTTCAAAAGAGGAGGAGGTTATCAGTTCGAGCATATGTTTCTTTGTTTGTTCCTTATATCACCGCCATGAATCAACCAACTTGAATGATTGTGTTTTTAATTGGAAGGTTTTTTGTTACAATGTGACCATGAAAGTTGAAAATTTAGCATAGACTCCTTCAATAGGCCCCATGATCAAGTTTCAACGATATGGGTCAATTAGGTTAGGTAGTTAGGATAAAATAATTCAATAAGACAACTAAGGTTGACATAAATTTGATCTTTAGAAAATGATAATTCAGGATGTAATTATGTAACCAGAAGATGGTGACAGTAACTCTTTTGTGATGAAAAGTGCACTCATCAAATTTGGACTCGGTAGACTTGTCTCTACATAGCAAGAAAGAAACAAAGTAAATAAGTACGATATGCGCATACACACGATATAGTTTCTACCTTTATTCCTTTAACCCTGATATACTGTTCTAAAGTTAGTATTGTGGGTCATGTGCAGAGACATCGACATTAAATTCTGAGTCCAAGTCTTCAATCTTGATGTTACGAGAATACTTCCTGCTTAATTATTAAGACTTGAGGATCCATTGCTTTTAAATTAGTATTGTGGGACTCAAGCAGAGACTCTGCCACCTACCTTCAGATTTTGGCCGGTTTTTTTATATCATAAATCATATCTTCGAGAGTAATCAAGCAAATTAATAAGTTTTATTAGTTCAATAGCTCCAGTGTAATATTTAAAAAAGAAATTTAAACTTAGACTATTGAAATTGTACACAGTACAATTGCTCAACAATATACACAAGACACGTGCCGTGGTCGAGTTTGAAGAATATAGGTCTAATGATAATCTAATTATAAAGTATAAGGGTGGCATAAATCTGTCCTTTAATGCAATCAGAGTACATTAATGGAGCTGGGGGATGATAACAAGACATTTCGGACGGCTAATTGGCCAAAAGAGGAAATGTGATTTATGTATCCGTATATACCTTACGTGTCTGCGTATGCAGACATTTATATTCAGGTTCATTAAACGTGAAAAACGTCTATTTCAATATCAATAAATGAGACATTGTTTATACTGAATTTATCGTAAGTTCGTGACATTCTGTGTAACACATACTATCTCAATACAATTGTTTAAATAAAATGTACTTACGAAAAAATAAACTGATTTCAAGTAACCACCGAATAAGAAACGCACTAAAGGTGTAAATACTGCTACTGCCAGATTTTTTCGACTCACAAAAATCTGTAATAGTAGCAATAGTTTGCAAATTTATATATGTTCGAAAACGATATCTTGTTGCCAAACTTCCAACTGAATACTTCAAACATAGTACGATTTTAAAATAAAATACGCTTCGAGAAGAAAAAATATAGTTGCTTCTGCATTTTATATATTCTTCTTTCTACATTCTGCTTAAATCATATGAAGACATACATGAACAATTAAAAATTGTTAACGTGATGAGATTGGACGATATTATTAGAGATCAAGAAAACAATGCAGATATACAGAATAATAAATGAAAAGTAATATGAAGACACAATGTTTACGAAAAGGGTAGAAAAAGTGAAAGAATTATTTCATCAGAAGACTTCCGTACAAAACTTATTAAAGATATATAAGAAAATATGTGTCATATAGGTGTAAAACAAATGCAAAAGAAAATTAGTCCATTATATATGGCAAGAAATTTTAAAACAAGTATTAAGAGACATTATAAAAGTAGAGAGATATGTAAAGAAAATAAAAAGAACTAGATAAGATGGTATAATGTCACATTTAGGTCCTGGTACAAAACCTTTTGAAATAGTCTCAATAGGCACGCTTAGAGGTTATGGAGGCTCACGACAAAGAGATATTTACACCTTTTAGTAGACCACTTTACACAATATACTTACATTCTTACCCCAAAAACTCAAAGTGCTAATGATTTTGTTAAACTAATCAATAAAGTAACAGATTCTAATACAATTGGAATACTTCCCACTGATCAATAGCCGGGAATTAACTCAAAATAATTCAAAACATTTTTATGTAAAAAGTCAATTCCGATGGTAATTACTGCAGAAAATGCCCCGTTTTCTAACGGCTTAAACGAAAGGTTGAATCAAACACTTGTAAACAAAATTAGATGTAAAATAAACGATAAAAGTAATAAAACCGCATGGATGACAATTGCTCATAAAGGCGTAGATAAATATAATAATACAGAACATACAGTTCCTGTCTTTGCACCAAAGTACTTATTAGAAGGTACACATGTTTCTTTTTTGCCAACTGAACTAAAAAAAGATAAATCAGAAGTTGAATGGATCAGAGATAGGAAAATAGCTTTTGAAAATTCAATAAAATCACATAACTACAATAAACAAATATTAATTAAAAATAGAACTCAATTGAATTTAAATACTGGGGATATTTTATATATAGAGAATGGAAACAAACTAAACAGAAATAAATTAGATGAGCTGAAGATTGGTTTCTTTCAAATTGTTGAAAAAATATCAAATTCAATTTATAGAATTGATACAGGTCATAAGAAGTCAGAGTCGAATCTCTTTCATATCACAGAACTCATAAAAAATATCTACAATCAAACTCATAACTAATATCTAATTTTAAAAAAACACACAAATACGATTTAGCGAAAATTTAGTTTAGTTTAATATGATATTGTAAACTTTAAGTTTAATTTTAATTACGTTCGTGTTAAGATGAAAATTTTCTCCTCTGGGGAGGGAGATGTAACTATATTTCTTTAATTAGTACATCGCTCTCCTATCGCTAAACAATGGCTATGTACTTCATAGATGGCGCTGTGAGTAATGACGGCCAAGACGGTCGGCAAAGCAGATTATTCTTATTTGATAGTACTCACGATTGTTATACAGATTGTTTGGTTATATTTAAAGAATTAAACTTTGTATATCGTTACTTTGTTTTCAGCTAGTATAGTACTATTTAAGTTAAACTGTGTAATTTTTATCGTATGTATGTAAGTACTATAATAAACAAACTTTTTTTTCAGAACTACATAATTGTTTAATTGAATTTTACAATTCCTAATAAGTTCGAAGAAATTGTCTTGTATATATATATATATATATATATATATATATATATATATATCTGTATACATTTGATACATTTAATGTAAGAGTTTCTGAGAATAAAAGCTATGACAAACATTAAAAGAGATATATGGGTGGTATTGTGAGTCTTTTCTTTTTCCTTTGAAGTATGGAAGCTTAAAAATACTAAAAATTGTATATGCTTTTATACGAGAACTTTCATCTGTGCAATAGACTAAATATCATTTCTATCCCAATTACTTTTTCTATCATTACAATAAATCTTTCTATGATTTTTCACATTCCATTCCAATACTTTTATCTTTATTATATATCTAATAACTACAAAAATATGAATATAAAAATGATAATTTTTGAGAAAATTTACTTCGTTGGTGAATATGGACCTTTGTAATTTTATCAGGTCCACCTATCCATATATGCATCCATATATCACAGCATAAAGCTCTTGTGGTTTAAAAACCATTATTATTAAACTTGAACAGAAATGTATAGAAGAATTGTCTGGATATACCTTCTCTTAAATAAAAAATGGAGATGAAAAATATTTTTATGGATCTCATCGAATGGAAGAATAAAAAAATAACATTACAACCTTTATTTGCTACAACAAGGTAAATAATTTCTGTCAAATATCAGTACGATATTATATAACAAAGTACGCGTTTGCGTCTCTTTTCCTGTGTGTTCATTAAAAAGAGGAAAACTACGCAGCGAATTTTAATGCAGTTTCTTGAACGGATATTTGGAAAAATTGTTATATGAAAACACCACGCTATGCAATATAAAAATGGCTGAGTAATCGTAATTTTCCAAAAAATAACATTATCAAAAACAGCTTCAAAAGTGCATTTTTTTCAAACATTGGCAAAATATTTAAATATAAATATACAAATACAATGTGTAACAAAATATTAAAACCCTATGTGTATCTATTATATATAGCCTATATTGATTTTTCTCTGGGTAGAAACCATTTTTAAAAGGCACGTAGAATTTCAAAGGCTTTTTATGCAAGTCTATGTATAGCCTGATCAAACTAAAGCTTATACTTTACACTATTGTACTAAAGTTTCATTCCAAAAAGTTCGGAGAAATTCCAGAAAAATCAAAAAAATTCACTATGAAAGAAAAGGAGGTCCACTAATACACCAAAAACTGCAAAAAAATCTAAAATCATCAATGTAAGATTATAGAAAGTTCTCCATATATAAAAACTTAAAAAATTTTTAGAGAAATCAAGTACAGAATGTTCTTGAACGTGCGAGAAAATTTTAAAAGTCCATATGGGACTGGGAAAGTTTTCAAATGTATGAAAAAAATTTAGAGGAATGTCATATGTGATTAAGTGGCCGAATTACACTACTCATGCTTAGGACATTATATAAGCAGCCAG
Organism: Druceiella hillmani; assembly: GCA_039881145.1. Lineage (NCBI taxonomy): Eukaryota > Metazoa > Arthropoda > Insecta > Lepidoptera > Hepialidae > Druceiella > Druceiella hillmani. Next base: position 14,637,544 of record JAYKKI010000059.1, on the reverse strand, counting down.
CACTGGCTCAGTTGGCTAATAATTAAAGTGTATATTAGCGTGAATAAATTATTTATTAATTTATCGTTTTGATAATTTTGTGTTTATTTTTCTTATAATTTAAAATATTTTATTTAAATATTTACCTATCACGCCAAGTTCTAACATAATATGTCATATTTCGCATTTTTAGAAAATGATTTTCGCGTACGAAGAATGTAACGGGTACAAGCAAAAAGATAAAATGGATTCAGCAGATGAGAAATAGGGCTTCTCAAAAAGAAACGGAGATTTCAGTCAAGTGTGAGATTCAGTCGTCTTATAATCCATTAAGGTGTTGTACATAAATAAACGAATATAATAAATTTGTAATTTATAGAAAGAGAAACTTCGATCGAGTCAAGATGGGTCGAGCATGACGTTCGTTTTCTTTAGCTCGCACTAGTCAAAATTCAAAAACGTATAGGTTGGTTTTGTAATATTTAAAATCCTATTGATAATTTCGATTATCTCTTTCGTATGTAATATTTCAAAATAAAATACCATTACAAAACTACTGCAGGATTGTTCCATATTTGTTTGGGATTAGGCTACCATGTTACATAAATCTCCAATTGTAGCGTGGGATAGAAAAATCTGTGAATTATGCATTGTCAATACTTCTTTGTTGGCTCCACAATTTTGATTTCAGTGGAATTTTCGGCCAATTTTTTACCGTTTCCCAAGAGAATATAATGCCGATGAAACTAACCTTCATTGAAGAGATATACTTGGTCTAATCGTATCAAAATGGAACTTAAGAGAAATACGGAAGTTGCAATATCTTTAGAATAAAATATATCGTTCTCGAACTTTTTGCTTAAAAAAATCAAAGGCCAAGTATTAAAAAGAATTGCGAAAAACAATAAAACTCAGGGTCAAACGCTGAAAGTGACTGGAAAAAACTTATATATGTATGTACATTGTTTCCTGCGTCCTAATATATGTAATCCCATCATGTTCAATATAAAGCAAAAACCTTATCATTTTAACACCATGGATAGAAACGTCAAATATAATGTTCAACGAAATTTCATAAAAAATAGAACTACTTTCATTACGGAAACTGTATCCAACTGAAAAACATCATAGCGATAGTCATTAATAAATAAACATGGTCATTAATAAATTAAAGATATCTGCGTATATGGTAGATATCTATAAATTAAAGATATCTGCCAAGGTTTTTTGACTCATGACCGCGAAACATATGCTAACTGGACAATATATTTACATAAAGAAAAATATTATTAATATTAGTAAACAGTTTACTCAAAGTGTATACTAAATAGGAATTATATTCATTATAACCCAATAAAAAGTTTCTGCGTAATAATACATTCACTAAAATGAGTGACTTTTCCAATATAAATTATTATTTATGTGAATAAACTAGAAACATAGGAAGATTTTATTTACAATAGTCTCCATTTTCTTAATTTTAACAGTGTTTCAGCTGTAAATAAATTTTAATGAGATTTTAGCTTAACTAAAAATTCGAAGATTGATTTTTTAAAAGACTATGTTTCAAACTATTTCAAGCTTGTGGAATTTCCACACGTCCTTCATTTAAGTTTTACAAGTACTTTAATGAATAATAAAATGTTAACCACAAAAACTTAATGAGCCAAAATAAAAACCAAAAAAAATAAGAACCCTTCATTAGAAAAAACAGGATAGAAACTGACTATGAGTATACGTTGAGGATGAGAACTACGCCGAGCCAGGCAAAACATTTTTCCACTTGGAATTTCAATATTATAATATGATAAATAACAATATTAATTTAAATAAATATATTTTAAGAAAAAAACTATAAAAAATCAGGTCAAGTTCTTTCAATATTAAAACACTTTTTAATAGAATTTGCACAATAATTCCGTACATACTTAGGCATATATCAAAATTTAAGGACACAGTAACTTATTTAATTATTCAAAATATTACTATCATTTTTCTGAATTTAAATATATGCTGGACACATTGAGTTAACCACACTATTCCCAACAAGTATAGTAATAACAACAATTATAGTATATGGAAGAGTACCTTCAGTAACGTCATTTCTTTACGGAAAATTAGCTGAAAGAAGTCCTCTCAAAGCGCCATCAAGTGCATCAGAAGGATAATTGAAGTAACCGAAACAACATTTATTTTAAATAGGCTTATTTCTAATTTTTATTCAGTTCACTTTTAAACTACTAGACTTAATAAGATACCAAAAAATATTATGTGTGAGTAAAAATTTTAATTATAATATGGCATTTTGATAATGGCATAACTGTATTTTTTTTCCAAAATAATGATTCAAAATCAAATTATTTATAAATACCTTATTATTATATGCGTTATTATAATTAAATATGATAATGACTAACACTCGGAGTACCTAAAGATTAGAAACGTGGAATCAAACTCAGTACAAGGCCAAAATTAATAATTTTACTGTAACTAGCCTAATTTTCACCTTTAAATATATATTTTTATTATATTCTAGAAAATTTATTATGTTATATTCTTATATTTTTTAATCATATGTTGTATAAAAATAAACACTTACGTATCTTTCCATTTCCCCAGATTATAGGAAGATATCGAAAAATTATTCGTAATATTTTAATAGGTGGATAGTCGAATTATAACTATTTAAGTACCGACTCGAATTTTATACCTAAAAGACGATTAGTTATTTCAAAATATTTTTTTTTAATCACTTCAGATTTTAAATAAAGCAATTAACTTACAAATAAAAAGTAATAAAACAAATATAAAATCCTGCTCTCTTATAATTTATTGACTAATTGAAAGCAACATTGTGATTGCGAACATATTTTCATTCTACAAAAAGCAAGTTTGATACTTTGATGCGTTTTGATACTCATGTAAAACCGGATGAATAAAATTTTTCAGTGTTGGATGCCAGAAAATTGTGTAATACGATTAGGTTAAAATGAAACAAATAACCGTCACGTACACCGTTTAGCCCCTCTAGCCTTTTGGCACCGGAATAGCCATTGGAAATCGCATACTATGATACCGTTCTAAATTTACTTTTTCTTTTATTTTTCGTTTTGAGTCCTTTTATTTTGGTGAAGATATTTATGAAAACATACAAAAAAGTGTGTAGTATTACTGTGGATTTCAGTTTTTGGTAATGGTTTCAATCTTATACTTAAGCATAAGATATACTAAACTTAAGCATTCGAAATTAAATTGGATATGTTTTTGAATTAACTTTCTCACGAATTTTAATTTTATGGCTATTCTTGCATGTAATAATATAAATACGTCGATAGTAATCGTTTGAAAATGTACATGAAACGGTATGAGAGAATATAAATAATTTCTTATAACCTTGCTAAGGAAAATGTTAAACCAGTTTTCCTCAAAACAATTTATAACTTAACATGTTAATTATCAAATCGAGCATATAGAATAAAGGGACTTAGTTAAAATTTAATATATATGATAACAAAAATCTTATGAAAACACAAAATATCTTATGAAAAACTTCATTTAAAAATAGAACCGAATTCCGTCATCCTTTAACCACAAAAAATAATACGACCTCATGCAGAAAAAATTCTGCAGAATTCGTAACAACTTTTAACCTCTATATAAACTACTTTGTAAATATCTATACTCATCTATTAAAAACATTGTATGACATTTCGCAGCATCTTTCTTAGCAAAAATAGGAATGTGTAATTTGGAAGTTCACTAATACAATGCTTACACGTAAATTATCCCCATGCATGCTCTGATAATATGCCTTCCATTTACTGATTCACCTAAAAGGTAGGATATTGAAATTGGAGATTCCACTACTCTGATATATTTCTTTTTTATATCTGACCTTAATTGTATATACCTTTTACTAACTTTATGTCTCGCCTTACAAAATTTCAAATATCTTTCTACCTGATCCATCTAAAAGACCAAAATATAATAGTTTGAATTTTTACTGTGGGGATGTACTTTTAACATGTAACTTATGTACTTTAATATGGCATGTATAACATGCCATATTAAGATTTACTTTTTAATCGTTCTGTCTAAAAAATTGTAATATAAAATTTGGAAGTCCTACTGTTCTTATCTTTTCACGTGCTCTTTTATACACTTTTTTTTATTTTCATACGTTGCCCTAATATATTCTCAGTATATATTTAACCATCATAATATATTTAAGTATATGTTAAATTATTTTTCTTGTCCATTCGATATTCTGGTTTAACCTTATTTTTGCACTCTGGATTAACCTTATTTTTGCACTTTCCTTCATAAGAGACATTTGAAACTAAAAATTGTTAATAGGGGACGCACGGTGCATATTGTACCTGCAATGTCTCTTGTCGTGTCTCGGGAAAAAAAAACCTTCATACGTAGAAAACAGAAAATATTTAAACTTACTGACAGATGAGTTTTGAGAAGGTCTCATTAGAATATATATAAATTACACAACAAGGGCGGAGAATTTTATATTGCAATTATTGTCAGTGAAATATCAAAACACCTGATAAATTTTCCAACTAATTCATTGTGGTTTTAATTGAATTATTTCAAACTTTTTTTGATGTACTGGTTTATCTGTTAAAAAATAAGATAGAAAAATTTGTACTCAGCAAATTCAAAGCTTAAACTTTGACCCGAAAATCGGTGAGAATAGAAATAAATTAGAAAATGTACTTATTCCATTTAATATAATGTTAACAACAAATCAATTCTAAAAAATAAATTTATGGACTGTCCTTATTACACAGGAGTATTAAAAGACTATAATTTGGGTAACAAATATTTGCCCGAATTATGCAGACTTAATTTATAACACTTATTAAAAGCATCACAGTAAAAATACGAGCTTAAATTCCACAAACGCTTTAAATAGGCAGAAGCGAAACGGGGATGAAGGAAATACCTTTTGGAGTCGGTGTCGTGGCAATTAACCGAGATTCGATTCCGGAGACGGGATCTGAGAACGTGGAGTGGAAGGTAATCGTTGGCTACCTGCTTTTATCTCTATCGAACTGTATTTTGCTTTTGTGTTGCCTATTTTCTTTCACGTTCGTATTGCCACTGAATAGGGACCGGCTAATGAGTACAAGATTGAATTATTGTCTCAATTTAGTAGTTTCTCCGAGTTTATATGCTCTTATCTGAATAAACATCGGTCTATTGAATGTTGTTCCAATTATAAAAATAATTTTATCGAAACAAATTCATTAAACTGACAACGCGACATTTTAAAATAATATAATCTAATATAAAACGGGCTGTTAGATTAAATGTATTTATAGAATTTTATGAATACTCGCAGACCCTTTTAAATTTAATACTGATATCCGAAAGTTTCCATTGGTTAATATTTGAAAAGTTATGTAAATACCACATATCCTTAAATTAATTCTTTACTACTATTAAAGAAATGTATCATGTGTTCGTCAAGGAAAAAAAGACACATTAAAATTCAATAAGAAATACAATACGGTAACCCTGACCCTTTAATTACCAGCTAAGGGACATGCAAACCTTTATCAATAATTTTGAAAATATTCAATACCTAACAATTTAAAATAAATTATTTATTATTATTTGCCGGGTATGTAATATGATTTTCAGTTTACTACTTTGCAATTAATAATACTCATTATTGAATATTGAATAGCTAACAAAACTAACTAATGGAGACAAATATCGACAGTACAACTTACACCAAGAAAAAATGTGTTCAATTTTGTACTAAGTGTTTCTTTGTAAACCGTTATCTTTAGACTTTCTTTGCGCTGTAATAATAATGTTTCGTAAGTAAGTAATTTTTACTTTCTTCGAAACGGATAGCCTGTCATAAATGTGGACGCTTAGGATGTCTTAAATTAATTTCCATGAAATTTAATTAAACCGTGATTGATCGGTAAACAGGTTATTAATAAAAACTTTAAGTTTTTCTAAAAGTACCTGTGGAGCTTTTGCGGTCTATTTGTCATTTAATATGTGGTCGTTTAATAAGTGGGCAATTACAAAAAATCTTTGCTAATTGCCCACCTGAAGATGTTGTAATACAACGAAACCTAGGTCGTAATGAAGAATTTAAATAAAGTAGAAAATTATTTCTACTTTAATTAATGTATTAACATCACGTAATGTATGTAATGTTTAATACATCACGTAGTTTCATTTATTTGTGAATTAAGATAAGATCTCTGCCTAAACCTTCAGAATTAAAATTTACTAAACCATTCTTGTTCACAAAAAATATATCTATCAGAAGTAAAAAAATTAAAGTTTTTCTTCGCATTATCAGACCTACAAAACGCATATCCATTTCTTTCATTTTTCATATGGAATGATCAAAATTTAATCATTATTGTAAGAATTCACAAATGGAAAATCGAACATACGAAGCGAAATCGCTGCGAATAAAACCTCGGGATTAAAATATACAGGTTACTTCAATCTGACATTTATATAATTTAACAATTTATTAAATTTATGTTATCTCAGACATGTATCGATATACGTCTTGTTATATAGTAACAGAAATCCATATAATGTTAGCGTCATTGTCCGATTTAAAACTTAGACGTATTTATGCCCGAAATGATATTCTGATCAATATACGTTAATTAAAAATAATTAGCAATGCAAAAACGATTCAAGAATTTACAGTAAGGTAGCATAATATAGTGGAAGAATAGAGAAAGAACGATTATAAAATATTTTCCCCTAATGTCTCTCAAATTCGTAATTAAATCTTTGAAAAAGAAATTATTTAAAAAAATTACTTTTATATATTGAATGAAAAAAAATATTTATTTAAAATGGATTTCCTTAGATCATTTAAACCACGGAGTATATTTTGAATTCTTTTCTTATTTTTCAGAGTTGTACATGTATTTATTAGTAAACCGTGGTAATTATTTTTCATGAAAAGGGTAAATTTTAATATTAATGTCCATGTTAAAGCAATACGAATATAGATTTATCTTGGTTTTTATAATTAATAGAAATAGCTTTAAGTATTAAAAAAGGAATGATCACTTTATTTTATTAATTAATGGACGTGTTAAGCTTTTATTTATCGGCGGGTGATTTTAATTTAGATTAATAATTTATTTATACAAAAAAAAATTGAAGCCATTCTGATTAGCCAAGGTTAGAAATAATTACCGAAACGCAACAATATCATGTTCCTTAATGCTTTATTTTATGCGTAGAATAAAAGTGAACAAAAATATTTTGAATAATATTCTCATTGAAAATATAATAAAAAAGAGAACTATGTACTTCACTACATGTACACTATATTATTAAAGGCATATTAAATAGTACTTGAATATTTCACGTATTATCAATATGCTAAATCAATAAAAAAACAAGAACGACGAATGTGACTATTTATTACCTAAACTACGAAAATTAAATTTAAAAAAAACATTTGTTTAAATTTTAGCAAGTAATATGAACTATATGAAATTTATTAGCCTTTAACGGTTATTAATGAGAAATTTTAACCAATATACAGACAAAAAGTCAATTTTTGGACCTTTATTTACAAATTTTTTATGTAAATAAGCCCGCAAACTCGTTTTTACTTTTAAGAAGTAATCTGTCATCGGTTTCTGCCGATATTTGCACAACTTTTTAACTTATTGTAAGTTGTCACTCAATTTAAATATAATGCTTATTAGAGTGTACTTATGCAGTTTATTTTATATTTAAAATAAACATATTAACTATACTGCATCTATATACATTCTGATAAAAGTTACAATAAAAACTTTCGCGAAATGCAAACCTGTTTGCATACCAAATACCAATTTTATTTTACCGTGGTCCACATAAAGAATTCACTATTAAAGTCCTAAACCCCTTCAATCGCCTCCATCTCTCTATACGTTTCTAAAATTCATGTACAATATCAGAGTCCTCAAACGGCCTGTGTGAGTCCAACAACGGAAACTAAAATTTCGCACATATTTCAGGCGTGAGCCTTAGAATGTAATTAGTTGCGAAACAACTAAGTTTTATGTTTTTTTTAATACACGTGACTATAGTGTTTATAATGAAATAAAAATATTATTTAATTCTATTAATGTTCATTTTTAATACATAAGAGGAAGTAAAGGAACTTGTTAACTTGATCACAATCAACTAAAATAGTTACGTATGTTACATAGTGACGTAAGGGCGGAGAGATGAGCAGACTGGTAATAAAAAATGTTAAATGCAAAATTTAATACATAAATAAAGAGAATTATTAAAATTGAAGGACACCCATTTTAAGGTAGAGGCATATTTATTTACGATTGCTTCTGCCTAATGATCTATTTTGGTGAAATAATTCAATTGTCATAAAGAATATCTTTACAGTATAATCGAATAGATACTTGTCGTTTTATGATATACATTTTTGTGCTTAAACTAGGCACTAAAATATATTTTATTTGAAATATATTCAGACAATAGAAAATTCTAATAACTACTGTTTTTTTCCACAATATTTAGTTCAGTAGTTTCAGAAACGGGCAGATCGGTGCATTTTATTGGACATCTTGATTCATTTACGTTTTTGAGGATATCCTGCATAACACTATGAATAAAAATATTTCTGATCTCTTTATAAAAATGTGTGTATATTTTGATACATTGCCAAATTTTAAGTTTCCTACTCAAATGATTTATGAAAAAACTAGCTTTGAAATTTTATTTTAAATATAGGTATATCACATTATAAAAATAAATACTATTTTTAGAGCAACTATAAAAAGCAAACAATTGGATTTTATGAACTGGCATAAATTCGAATGACTGAATGTCAAACCCTAGTATCGATATCCGACACCGATTTAAGAAGAAATTGATTAAAAAATGCATTCCTTTTTTACAAAATTGACAGCTACACATACCCTATGAACTAGAATTTGAGAGTCAATGTAGCGAATAAAATCCCTATAGAAATCGAAAGGAAAAATAAGCAAAAAATATCGTCAAGATGTAGGGTTGAGAGATTCATTTTTCATGAGCCAATTTTCTCATGTTTTAAATTATAAACAATCAATAATCAAGCCAGTGCCGATGTTTATAATAAGTTTACCAGCCCTTGTAACCAAATTTTATTTCACATCCTCAAATTTCTTCGTACTGCCTCTAAAAAACACGGGTGGATGTATAATACTAGTCTCAATATTAAGCTTAAATGGCCACAGAAAACCTATATGTACCTAGTAAATGGTTTATGTTAATACTCTATTGTAGATACTTTCATCCCTCAAATTCTTATTAGAAAAGATAACATGCGTAGTTTCTCAGTAAATATTGTAAAGATTTAGACGGGTGTAGATCAAACAATCAAATCTTTGGATATCTTTGTACTTTTACCGAAAGGGTGTGTGTATTGAATACACCTGTAAAATATAAATAGGTGAGTAAATAAGCTCTTAGTTATAAATGCAAAAGGTTGGTGAAGGATAAGTTTTACCAAGGCGTATAAATTTATTAGATTTGGTCAATTATCATGAAGTACGGCAGGAGATATAATTTTCAACAATTATTAATAATAAAAATAAATAAGCATGAACTATATAATTTTCACAATAAACACTATTATCTATGCAATGAAAAAAATAGATCAATAAACAATTTGTTTATTATGTCTCATTAAATGAAATTTAAAGTTTTCAGATAAAAATTTTTAACAAAAAAATCGAATCGACTTCAAATAACCACCGAATAAAATGCACACTGCGGTTTATAAGTTTATAAGGCAAAGTCGAACCTCCTCTCTTTCAAATACAAGCGCACCCACACATACAGATGAATACTACGTTTCACTCGACACCAACCCCAAAAATTTCTAAAAGTAGCAATATTTTCGTACTCGTGCTTTCATTATTTTATGCTTTTCTTGCACTTTTTATTCGGTACTTATTGGAAATCAAGTCAATTTTTTATTAAAACATTTATTTTTTTAAATTTTTAGTGCCTATATTTTGTTACACAGATTATCACTAATATACGAAGAATTCAAAAATATCTCATTTATTTAACTTGAAACAGACGCCTACGACGTTTGATAAATTTAAATATATTCAAATATACTAAAGTATATATATATTTTCATACAAACATACTTATATACCAACCTTTAATTTACATTCCCTCTTTAGATTTACCTGTAGATATTATTTTATGTCTACTAATACTACCTACCAGCCAACTAATATTTTAGTAACTTCACAATACTTCAATTTGTTATAGCAACACTTACTTATCCACCCATCAAATTATATCTTAGTTGATTCACGCCTTTATATGTACTTGCATATGCTTACCATCCTTTTTCTTTATTACATTCTTGCTTCCGTCAAGACAAGTAAAACAAGTCCAAACTCAATGAGTTTACTCCTCATTCCTGAAGAGTTTCGATAACCATCATACAGCTTCATTATTGTATCCAGATTTTACAAAATAAGAAATTTATATCGCCCTTAATCGTATCAAAACTTTACAAACTTAACTATTAGATTACATTTGTTTTTAGTTATGTATAATCTAAACTCGATTCAACTCAACTCAAGGTCAATGGTGTAACTTTAATTTCTTTGGTAACATTCTAACCAATTTTCTCAAGATTCCACTCAGGGAATATCCATTCAAATAAAAAAGAATCATTTAAATTGATTCATAAGTGCCGCAGACGCGATTCTGTATCTAAATGGCAAACTAGCTTATAATTTCGACATATTCTGCATTCTTACACACTCCTGCTGTGTGGCATAGTTTCATAGTTCTCTCACTTAAAAACCAATTGTGTATGTATATGTGTGTGCATGCGTGCCTTTCTTTTCGTTTTATTTTCGTTAATAAATTGTTTACAAATAACCAAATTATTTTCCTCAAACCTAAGAAAAAAACACATAAAGACATACTGCTTAATTTACGTATTTTACACATGTTTAATGTAAATGGCATTTACCTTTAAATGTTATGGTTTGTATTTTGTACATGTAATATTCTACGTGACGAATATTAATGCGTGATGTGCTTTACACTTAAATTTTACAGGAAATTTGTTATATTCTCTATAAATTAATTTTACATCTTTTTTTTAATTTCTTCTTCAAAATCCACAGTTTTCGTTTATAACATAAATAATTGAATATTGATTACTCATCACGAGAATGACTGATAACATTTCAATCACATCAAAAAATAACTGACATCCACACGTAAAACAACCATTATTTAAAAGACTGGCTTTTAATGAAATTTTACCAGCTTTTCCTTATGAAAATTGTAAGGTGAAACAGAATTAGCAGTGCGAGTTGTAGAAATTTGTATTCCTCATGAATGCGTGATTTTTTTAATAATTTTTTATTCATTTACGATATTACCCGTTCCTTTTCATTAAAGTGAAAATCTTGTTGCCCTTAATTTTCACTTGACGTGTGACATGAGCGAGAAAAGTTTAAATTTATCTTCCTTTTCGAAATTTGTTCACAAGAATCTGTGATGTTCAGAAGTAATTTTACTATTACCTGGGAATGCAACTTTAAAAATAATATTTGTGGAAAGAATATCAAGCAATTTTCCGTATTAGCTCTTAATTACAGTGTGGTAAACTGTCATCATTCTTATCTATCCCCGCTAGAGAAACGTATGGAGATAAATAGTGATGAAATAAATATTATATATATATATATATATATATATATATATATATATATATATTTATATATATATATATATATATATATATATATGTATATTTATGTATATATATATATATATATACATATATTTATATATATGTGTATGTGTGTAAAAAAATCCGAAAATAAGATAAAAAATATTTTTCAAGGGCGAGTAGAACTCCACCAGTAATTTCAGAAAGTAGAGGGCGGAATTTTGTATTTTTATATATTATGGAGAATGTCTTTTTAAAATTCCTCATAATAATCACAGGATAAATAAGATATATTACTATGCCAACTTTCAGACAACTCCATCGTGTGGCTTCTTAAAAAATCCAACCTGAAAATAATAAAATGCAAATGTATTGCTTAATATATATTACGTAGGCGTAAAACATGGGGAGTATTAAGAAAAATAAGGACATCTAGACTCATCGCTATCATTTTACTTCGGTATTTGCGGGGGTTCTAAAACCTAATATTTTTTCATAACTTTAATTGTTGCGGAAATAAATATTTTTTGCACATATCTCAGCATACTCATGAAGATATAATACCAAAAATTATGAAAAGAAATATTTTTCAGAATCTTATAACTAGTAACTCTTTTAAACGACATCTGACGCTATGTATGGGGAATGAAGAAGACAAATTTTCGTTTATTTAGTTTGCCCTCCCTCATGTTTCTGGATGAATATATATATTTATATATATATATATATATATATATATTATGAGTTTTTGCTTATATGACTTGTGCATATTAATAAGTTTGATTAAGTTTCTATGCCAAGAAATTTCAGAGGAAAACAATTGTGATTGACATGCGGACAGACACGTGAGTGATTATATAAGGGTTCGAACAGAGAGTGATCTTAAAAACACCAAACAAGTTGCCATATGTAGTATCAGCATCAGCTATTAATTACATTGTGGTAAACAATCAGGATTAATAATCTTGGGCTAAAATAGTTAGAAGTTAATAGAGATTAGTGAAATATCACTAAATGTTTATATAAAGGCACGCTTAAAATAATGTATATAGGAAGGGTGTCTAAGAAATTGCTGTATCGTCCCGTAATTCTCATACGATGAACTGTCATTATGCTGACCTAAACTCAATAGAAAAAGTTGTAAATATAAATAGATATAGAACACTGAGAGCAACGAAAAAAAATTAAATTAATATAAACCCTATTATTAACGATAAACTTTTCATTTATTCTTCTGATATAGCGAATTCTCATTGAAGTATTTTTTTATTTATGCTATTAACGAACATAAATATTAGTAGATACGCTGATGAGACTAGAAACATTTTAGTGTAAAATTATGAATAAATTGACTAGCATCAGTTATTTTATACCGCAACCGTCTTACAACGTTAATAAACAGAATCGATTCTTTTACTGTCAGGTATTTAAAAAGGTTTTCCGAAGTTCTTTCGTTACCCACTGCACATCCTACGCCATTATATATATTACTAACAAAATTCACTTATAACTAATCGCTTTGCTACGCTTCACAAAAACGCAGATAAAATCGTCCTGGTTCTTTTTTTCAAATGGCAATAAGAACTTACCGTCAGATAATGAAAAAATTCCATACTTTCTGTAAACAAAGGTCTTAAAAATGGTATTCTCGGATTTCTAATGGCGTATTAAAAAAACGAGTCTTATACATTTTTGCTTTATTTAAGTTCAAATTTTGAAACTAAAACTTCCTTTCTAAGATTTGTTTCAGTGCCATTTTTATCATATTTTTTCTGATATGTGAGATTTGGCCTTGGATTTTTTTTTTTGAAAGAGAGCCAAATATTTCAAGCTAGTTCCTTACCTTTACTTTACAACTTCCCTTAAAATAAAAAGAAAAACTTAAAATTACTAATAATTTTCACATTCAGGTCACAAAGCTTTTACGAATTTGTATTGGTGAATGTAGTAAAATAATAATTGTAATAAAGACCTAACTTCTATTGAGTGACCTTAGTACAGTAATTAGGGTACTAAAAGCCTTTTGTGCCGAATCAAAAATATTTTCATTTATCTCTTAGAAACAAATTCTTTAGCCATACACGTATAGTTAATTTATTGTTTTTATATTATAATGACAAAAGTAATTATATTTAAAGGCTCATTTCAATTGTTCGTTAAAATTGTACATAGAGTATGACAATCGTGCATTTAATAAAATGATAATAATTAATATGGTAAATATTTTATCTCTTAAATCGGTAATTATTTACATCGTATATTCTTTATATTTAAGTCGCTTTTTTGTTGGTAGGATAGATAACAAACCAATGTGAGAAAATATTTAATGTCTGTTACGTTACTTTCACAAATATATTATAATTTTTCTTATGTTTATGATTTATTTTAAGGGTGCAACTAAAACGAAAACTCTATAAAGAGGAAACGTTATGTCTGTCTTAAACAATGCACTAATTTAAAATTAATAATAGCAAACAATTATATTAAAATTTTATACTTATGAAAATTAAAATCAGAAAATCGATAAGTTACTTAAAAATAATGCATTTGCATTTCACACTATCAAATACCTCAAGTTATCTATATGAATTGACAATTTTTTTCATTAATAAATATATATTTCATGACATGCAATGTAAAATAATATGTGTAAAGTGAATATCTTAAGATTGTTTCCGATTGGGGCGTTAGTTTATTTTGATAATATATTCCATGAAATATATATTTGCTTAGTGGCCTATAAGTAATAATAAAATATTTAATGAACCGATTTAATATCCGTTCCTATTTTTTAGTTTAACTGCTAAGATTTGTAATTCCCAAACCAAAGACTTGGAAACTTAAAATTGGCCATAGAAATATATTATAATGCGTTGTACCTCTCTTTAAATTAAAAGAAAACATAATGGATGTACCAATTAAGCAGGTTTCTTTTCAAACAATCACCCATTTATATTAAAAATACAAATTATTCATATATTTTTTTCTGAAAACTTTGAAATAGTATGAACTCTTTGTCTCTTACCATTTACATTAGATTTGATAAAGACGGAAAAATTTTCAAATTTGTATGTTGATATTAGAGACCAAAAAATTATTGGCAGACTCCGCGTTGCAATTATCTATAATAATATGACTGAAAACACCATAGTTTTATTAGTATACATAATTTTAAGCGCAGCGCACAAATAAATACGAGAATACTTGTTTGTGTTTAATGGTGACTAGAGTCATTTATCATAAACTTTGCTTTTTAGAGATTTGTATATTAGAACATTTTCAGATTTGATACATCCATATAAAGAAATAAACAAATTTGTAAACATAATATGTAAGTATAGATAAACAGGATTCGCCGATTATAAACGAATATATGTACACCGAGTATTTCCTTTCATAAGTCGCAATATTTGATAAGCATGTTGTATTTTCACAAAGTTGTACCAGGAAACCTGACATATTGTAAACATGCATCGTCGAAAATCAGTGAAAAAAAGAACGTTCGAGCCTAAATATTTTTAGCCTAATTATTTATATTTTATTAGAAAATATAATTACCGTAAGAACATAGTCATAGTGGTTTTCTTGAAAATGTATACTGTGCTATTTCTTTCAATTTTCTTCGATGATATAAATGTAGTAGAGGTTTTATTTCACTGTGATATTTAACTTGATACTTTATTACTGACAGTTTTGTATGATGAGTCTCTAATAAGATATTGTACGCATAATTTTCTTTAAAGTGTGTGATACTCTTTATTCTCACTATTTAGTGGACCGTTCCCAAAAAAAATTGCACTGTGCTTGTAATAATTTTCTTAATGGACGCGCCAATAAATTTGTTCAGTTTATCAAAAAGACAATAATTACGAATTTTTCTTAACCATAATTGCAACTAAAATGTCCGTAAAACTTATTACATTATCATAAAATATTTCACTCTAAATAAATAAGTAACCACTGAACGTAAAAATACATTAATGATCGACCCGGGTACTAGGTGCCCACGCTTCCAAATATAGAAAAAAATCCCTACATGTTACAAATATTTTCACAAAGTGCTTTGGATAATTGAATTACTGTAGGTTTTTCAGTGTCCCATTAATGGATCATATTTATAGACAAGTAAATTCTGAAGCTCACCGCCTTAAATTTACAGAGACGCATATTTGTGTTTGTCAGCATAAATTTATAAATCCCTCGGTGTGTTATTGCATTTAAAGTTTATTTAATGGAATATGCATACGAATTATTTAGGTGCGTCGTAATAAAATTGAACATACCTGTATTGATGTGTTTTATAATCGCAAAAATTGTTACGTACCTTTAGAGCTCACATGAAAGAATTCTTTTCACAATTAGACGTGTATGGTCATTGAAGGGTATAGTGCACATATTAATACATTTACAAATATTATTATTATTTTTAATCGTGTGTACATGTTCAGTACATGTTTATCAGGCGCAAACATATTATTAATTTTTCACTCGCTATAAGATTTAGTTTCGTCACTTTAGTAATCCGTTAACATTTAAGGGAACTTCTAGTCAGGGTTTTATTTAATTTGCCTTTAGCAAATTATGAGATTACGGAATACGTTTTTGTCAACATTTTCCACAATATTGTTATAAATACCTTGTATATAATTATTTTATTTTTCACTCAACTTTTTACGATATATACAAATGAAAATGCTATGTTACGCCCAATTTAAAATTTCTACTTGAACGGTTTCAACGCAAAACACCTGTAACCGACGGATATACACATGATAGAGTTCTCCTGTTGTTCCTTTGGAATTATAAAGTTATTAAGTTAAAATAAATATAACCCCGTATTTCTTCCAATTATTTTTATGGGAAGGTATTATACCCGTATTACTAGCACATTTACACGCGTGCATTTTTTATTGAGGTGCCCAGGATTTACCTCTCATTGGATGTTATCGCCACACCATTATATATTTTAATATTAAGTTTGCCTTGTTTTCTAGATACATGTGAGCAAAGATTTAATATTAACATTTTGCCATATATAGCCACATTTTGCCATATGTTGATAGATTTTGATCATTGAGTCGAAAACGCCGAATTATATTATCCAGAAATTGCGCTTTTCGTCGGACGATAAAGTTATCTATTTGTAAATAGTGATCGTACACTACGCATGTACCAAGTTTCATCAAAATACATCCAACGGGCTATATGTGACAATCAAATAAGTGTAGCCGTTTATGTGTATTTAATAAAATCTATACAGCCATTTATACCTGATTGATTATGAAACATTAAAATGTCGAGACGGCCTTATTTATAATTTTAGTGTAAGTAGGATGAAATAAACTTAGTGGATCGAGATTTAAAAATATTCAAATTGATAATTTCACTTTTTTATACCATGCAAATGAATTTGCGACTAACTGTTCCGAACACTTTCCATTTATCTTTATAAAATAAAGTGTTTATATGAATTTACAAAATCTCAACTTCAAATGTTTGTCTAGAATAATATAAAAATGTTAAGGAACTTGATAATTTGATAAAACTCCTCTCACATTAGTCCACACACATTTCGTACCGATCACGCTGTACACATCGTTCCGTACACATTTAGGTATTTATAAAAATTTAATGGTACACAATATCCTTATTAAACTCTTTACAAATTTTTATTTTTCAGAACGGAAACATATTGCCTAATAAATCTTCTACAGGCGCATATATAAAAATTATTTTTTTTTATGTTAAATAGTTATAAAAATAATTATTTTCGGATTTTTTCCTTTACACATGCTAAGAAACCTTATTTCTTGCTGCTTTCATGATTCTAGGTCAATGGGAAGTAAGTAGTAGTTTTTTAACTTGCTAGTGTCAAAAATATGGCGAAAATAACCATATTTATTGGGTTTATTTATGACGTTTACTTAGAAGCGTAATTTTTTATAGATCCCAGAGACTGTAGATTTAAGTATTATATAAAAAACAACTTAAATTGGTAAATCTACGCGTTCTTGACGGTCTTGCCAATGAGATAAACAAACAGACGGACAACGAAATAATCCTATTTTGGTTTCTTTTTTCCTTTTTAGGTACGGGACTCTAACAATATGATCCTTAAGTGTACCAAAAATATTGTTGCATAGAAATATATACTATATTTGGATTAAAAGGACACTATCTAAATACTCATCAAGAACTATCAAGCAAGTCCATAGTGTACATTACTAATTAAGACGGTGATGTGCTTTATAGTGATGGTCGATTGTGGGAGACCATTTCTCATTACAGTAATTTATTAAATTGTTTGCATATTGTAATGCATATTTACATGTACATATTTATATATATATATATATATATATATATATATATAAGTGTGTGTGTGTATGAGCGTGCGTGCGTGTGTGTATGTTTATAAAAGACCAATACAAAGGCTATATAGTTTACAGATTAATAATCTTAATATATCAACTAAATCAACAAACTATGAACTCTATAGTGTGTAGCGCACATTCAAATACAAAAGTCTAAGTATACTTTAATTTTAATCCTTTAAATATATATTATTATGCTTAAAATTTTACAGATGAATAAGACGAAATTTTATCGCAGAAATTCTAAAAAAAAATATTCGTTTTCTTATCATTTTATGCTGCTCAATACGTATTTAATTCAATGGTTTTTTTTAAGTCCGTTCAGTTTTACTCGTAAGAATTTTATATATATTCAAAATAGTTATATTACATATTTACAAAGTTACGCGAAATAAACCCCCCCTTTAATTTTTCAACACGAGTTGTGACAAAAAAAATTACATCTCGCATTTTATTCATATTTTCAATTAACCATATTTCGATAATATTAAGTTACTGTGTATATATTTTATATTTTAAATATTTGAAGCAAATAATATTTTTTTGTCACAAATTTTATTTAAGCCTCAAAAATTCATTACCTTTCTTTAATTATGTTACCTGTTTATTTATTATTTTGTGTTGTAAATATTAACTATAACTTGATAAACGTTGATAAATATGTGCACGCATCATCATAAGAATACATGTGCGAATTTGCATGTTATACATTATTTTCTTTTTATATAGCTAAAAAACAACAATAACCTATGTAGAATATGAAATATATTTATTTTAAATTTTTTCCACAACAAAAACACGAATCTAGGCTTTTAGAAATTTTCTTAATATTATGTGATCCGCTAATCATTTTTTTTCATTCAATCGAAAACAAGATAAATAGCAATTCTTTAACCATAATTCAACTTGACATTTTTCCTTAAATGTATTGTTACCTGGTGAGCAAAAATGTAACCTCTACATAACAAAACATAAAATATGCAACCCGGACACTCAAGGTTCACGAATAAACAAATAACGGAACACGTATAGGATTGTCCAGGTGTCCATCTGTCTGCTTTTGCCGAAACCGTTTAACGTAGCCTTGTATTAATATATATTTATATGGAAATATTAAAGGGAGCAATTGAAGAACTCGAATTTTCTTTCCTAATTTTGGATGGCATCAAATGAAAGGTCTATTGACTAATAAACTCCAAATTATTTCGTGTTAAATTTTTATGTTGGATAGTTCTAGGGTTATTGCTGAAAATATTCACAAAGGTATGATCCATCCCATCAACTTCGAAACTATTGAAATAAAAAGCATAAAAAACCGTATTACTCTAAACCTAACTAAAAATTAAAAGAAAATATAGATTTTCGAGCATTCAGACTATTTTTACCAATAAAAATGGTCTAGACAACATATTGGTGAAAAATAAAATGTTTATTTATAAATAATATCCAAATAACCATATTATTTATAATAAAAATACCTTGAACACTTACATATTTACATGTGTACAAGTGTGATGGGACAACTTAAAATAAGAATTACACTCACACTTAAGATATTTAATCTTGATTCAAATCCACCTGCCAATGTATTTTAGTGCGGATGTTCGATAAGAAAATGATTATAAAGTTTATTTTAGAGTCGTAGGTATTACCAAAGACATTTACAGAAGCTATTATATCATAAAGTACGGGTTTAATTATTTTATTATTACTGTTTTTAAAGAGTTTCTATATTCACAAACATATTTACATATAGGATTCGGTAAAATAATGCATCATACAGCTTGGGTATAATGGATTTTAGGTCACTATTTAAGCATCCGTAAATTAAACATAAAAATGCTCATCTCACTTAAATGTTGCTGAATTTAAAAATAATAATGTGAAATGACTTATTTTATGAATTCATATTGAATATTCATGATAATGATCGATATTTATGATATGAAACGAATAAAAAATTTCATGAATATACCCATAAGATAATCAGTAGCAATGTTTGGGTCATGCTCGTGTTATAATCTTTCTCTGTAATTCTAGATATATGTGTATACTTAACATTAAAGTTAATTCCCTATAATACACTGCACATTAAATTTGAGATGCAAAAATCATACACATATTATCATCTTCCTCTGTAATTCTAGATTAGATATGTAAACTTAACATTAGCATATTAAATTTGTGATACAATACAATCCTAGACAAATTTCTCCACATATTATGGAGAAATTTGACCATACATAGACTAATTTCTTCGCATATTATTGTAGTTATTTTCGTAAAATACTCTGCATAATAGAACTATAGTAGGATTTTAGGTTCCCATTAATGGATCATCCTTTTAGACAAGTCACTTGCGAATCTTCATCTTTTTACAAACCCAGTTAATATTTTTGATGCACTTTCTTTTTTCATCAGCATTGTAAAGCCGTCATCGGCGCGGTATTATATTTAACGTTTATCTAATGGAATCTTAATATAAATTATTTAGTTGCACCGTAACATAATTTAATTTATTTATATTTACGGGTCCCACATTGACGAAACGACTTTTGAAGTAAGAAAAGAACTCCCAATACGGAGGTTCTGTACACAATCAGGTACATATAAACACTGAAGTGTGCCTCGTGACTAATAAACTATTTACAAATAGTAATATTATTTCTCATTACATATACTTTGGTTTAGCATATAATTCATAATGTTAATATATTGTTTGTTTCGCAGATATGACGAGATTTAGAATCGTCGCAATTTTCGTGGCATACATTTTTTTAAAACGTAAACAAGTTTACACACTTCTGTATATTGGATGGATTGAGAGTAATAACAAATAAAGTATTGCTTTTCTATGTATATATATTGCATTTAATACACTTGATCGTCTGGAGCAGCAATCTGAATCCAAAAAATTTCCATGATAATATTTTAAAGTGAACTGCCATCTTTTGAAATAGTTATTTTATAGAAGGATTACAAATAAATTGGGATGCGAATTGTAACGCCCAAAAGTTTTGATATTTATCAGTTTTATAAAAAAAAGATATCATTAGAGTATTGCCCCAAGGTTAACTTTTAAAATATTTGTGTTCGTCATATATATATATATATATATATATATATATATATATATATATATATATATACATATATATGGAAAGGGTTAACCAAAATAAATGCCACGTTTCTTAAATTACTATATCTTGAAGTTTTACCATAAATATATTAGGATATAGTCGCCACGGCAAAGTTGAATTGATCACAGGTTTGCAGTGTTTGATGGCGCAGTGTACCGCGTGGTATATGAATATATATATATATATATATATATATATATATATATATATATATATAATATAATAAAATTTGTATTAAATCAATAAATCCCTCCTATCACAATTAGGATCCGAAAAATATGCACGAGAAAGGCAGCTTGATAGACACCGAAGACCATACTTTTTCGTTCTTTTATATTTTGCTATGATACAATTAAATTTATATATTTTCTTAAAACTAATCACTAAACTTCAATACAACTTTCCTTTATATCATCATTTTTTGATGTCGCAATGCACACGTTTCCGGAAAAATATTGGTAGTAGGTAGTAGTAATAGTTTTCACTCTGGCAAGAGATGAAATGTATAAAAAAATATCAAAAGTTTTCTAATATCTAAAAAGTTATAGCGTTCTGATACGTACTTCGAGAAGTACTACATGATGTATGTGCGTACACCGCATACGAATTCATTCGCGTGTTACTTAGAAAATATTATTAAGTTAAATAGCTATTAGATTAACACACGTGGCGCCATCTATTGTAATAATAATAAAGATATTGTTTACATAAGTGCGTTTTGTGTTAATATTTCACATTATTGTATCTACCTTTTAGGTGATTTAGGTATCGTGTATGTATTACTCTTGTATAAATAGTGTAGCAAATATATGCAAGTCACATTTCGTAGTTTGGGTTAATACTCTTGCATAAATTTTGTCGCAAACATATGCAAGTCTTACACATTTCTAACTAAATAAGTAATATGAAAACCCAATCTGAATAAGTTCTACACACAATAAAATGAGACTACTTAGATTTTAGCAAATTATAGAAATGATGAATGAAATACGCATGGAGGAATCTTATGATTATGGAGGTTATGATAAGGGTGGTGAGAAAAATTTGTTATCCCAAGAAAAATACTCGGGAAAAACCCAATTAAATGAAAAATTAAAAAAAAAAATAGAACGAAAACATTTGTTAAAATGTGTACCTCGGTTATTAATAACCAGTTGGATCGATCTTAAATCTACAATTAGAAACCTAGTTGAAAAGACAAAATATTTTTCAATGTTATATATACTAGATCGCTAACCCTGGGCGACAAGAAAAAAATTCACAGTGTCTAAGATTTGTTAACTTAGAAAGTATTGCCATTCCTGGAACATTTTTTATTACTTTGTCATATAAAAGACTTGTCGTGTGAGGGCTCGGCTAAAATGTCTTAAAGAAAAAAAAGTTAAATATGAAAGTTTGCGGGATAAAAGTTGATGATAATAGGACAAATAGGCGCGGTAGATATAATTCGAAAATAAGATTGGAATAAACGAACTTTCATCGTTTGACTAAATTATGTTATGATGATGCGCAAAAATTAGAAAAAGCTTAAAGTAACTTAAAATATTTGTCTATATCGTTGGTAAAAAAATGCACAATATTGGCTTTATTTGCATCCTTATTCTATATTAAAACAGTTGAAATGAAATCTACATTACCTATTTATTATCACAATATTTATTTTTGAATTTCCTTAATATTGATCATTTAAATAACCTGAATATTGTTTTAAAAACACATCGCTCCCATGAATTATAAATAATTTAAACGTCGCACATAAAATAAAAAAAAGTGCTCTTAAATTACGAAAGGAAAAAAAATTTCGTATTGTCTTTGTCATGTACGATTATAGAAAATCAATAATGATCCACAAAATAATTTAAAAAGACATTATAAGTCTTGGCATGCAAATTTTGAGTTATTTTGTAATATTATTATTAATCCATTTTATTATAAGTTTGTTACTTCAATAATTAAATTTTTTTAAATATCTACACTCATATTAATCAGATTAGAAATAAATAGTATAAATCTGGCGATGAGTTTTCGAATACAAAGATTTCCTATTTTTTTTTAAATGGTTAAAAAGACGTTTAGAGAGAGGTTGTTAACTTGCACACCCGATTCCACGTTATTATTCAAGACCAACAGCAATGTGATCAACGGAATGTGAAATTAACCTCATACAATAACTGGTCGGCGCACGTACTGTGACGTTGATATTTTAATCAAAATTATGTTGTAATTTGTGGAACATTAGATGAAGTAAATATAATTCTACTTTTCTATGGTCCTCAGTATCTTGACGGTTACAATAGTAGTTCTTATTAATTTAACGGGTGCCAGCCACATTTCACAGTTTAGTAGGGATTCACAATATCGAACTTTACGCGAATACATGGTCTCGAGCGACTATCGATTGATGAGACTAATGGATGACATTGGCAGTACCATTTCGTAATATATCTATGGCATAAAGATTACAAACAGGTTATATGATGACGTTGACAACGCTAATATCATCATATCCACCAAGTTAGTTTTTTTTCATATCTACCTAAAGTATCTGATAAAACATATCTTACGTATTGCTTGAGAGTGCTCTTTTGAAATGAAAGGATATATCTTTAGGAGTTGTTTTATTGCGAAAATAAAAATAGTCTCTCTTTGTATACATTCAGTTTGCAAAAAATTCGAATTTGCCCGTTTTTTTTCATTTTATTATAAAAAAAAATTGATATTGGCACTTTGTAACAAGAAACGGTTGTTAACTAAAATTTTACAACCTCTCGCGCGATGCTTTTTGCTTATTGCAATAATATGACTTTTTATTTTTTTTATACCAATCCCTGTTTGTCTTTGCAAGCACAATGTTTATTATTAAGAGGAATGGCAAGTAGGTTGAAAAACTTATTACACACAATTAATTGAAAAAACCCACTATTGCGTGAAAACATTTTCAAATGACTTTTTTTAGTTAAATAGTAGCAACGGAGTCCTACTTTTGACAAATACTTCCTTTCTTACCTTCTTTGATCTAAACCAAAAAAATGTAACACTGGCAGTTTTTCCCATGTAAACTTATTTTTTGTATATGTAGGCAAATTTCCCATATGCACATTTTGAATGTATAGACAAATCATATTTCTAAATAATGAACAAATAAAATAACCTCAATATTATGTAAGGCCACGATAATCACTGAATTATAAAAAAACACACAAACATTACGTTGTCTCTTCTCCCCTCGTAAACGCATTTATTATGGAGATGGGGCTATTTATTATGTGTTGAATTAAATAGTTCAACTCAACAAATAATAAATAGCCCCATGTTCAGAATCATAGATCTAGATAAAGTTTTTCTCGGCTTTTACCTGTCCCTGCAGTGAAAGGATGCCGAACAAGTAGACGTTAATACATAAAATCCCTAATACATAAAATTATAGGTACCCGCTACTAGATGAGTGCATCGTCTACTGTTCTAATGGGAGATTAGTACCCAATCATACTTAATTTTTAAGAGAACTTAACTTCATTTTTAAGAGAACTTCATTTTTAAGAGAATCTAATTAAGTAAAAACAAATTAAATTAAGAAATATTTATTTTGTTAGCCTATTCGCCAGAAGTTCAAGCCTTAAGTTAAGATGCTGTAAGATTGAAAAATATTTCTTTTAATCGACAATAAATAAAATATTTTGACTTTCAATATAAAAATAATTGACTAAAATAAAAGCCTAATTATATTTGTAACATTGCATCACATGCACAAAATTCAGAAAGTAAAACGAGAGGAGTGTCTTAGTCGACACTCGATGCATAATTTTACGTCAATTCGGTTTGGAGATTAAGAATTATACTAATTTTGTTTTTATATAATTTGAAAGATTACGCACATATTTACTGGTAATTATTATGTTTATATAGTTAAACATACATTTATTTAGTTGAACTTAACTTTATTGAAATAACTACTTTAATAGTTTATGAGTGGCCAGTCACACGAAATTAATGCATTACTTCAAACTTGACATAATTTAGTTATATCTGTAACCACAGACTGCAACCATATTAACACAATATATTAGCAACGACATTATCAAAGTCTTAAAATGTTATACATTTCTCTAGTTCAGTCGTAACGGAACATATTTAATTTACATTAAATGACATTTATTTAGTAAGCAGTACTTCCACTGACTGCAAAAGTTAAACAGTCTTACGTGTAAAATCAGGAAAATATGACTACTATGTCTTCCAATTTAAGTTAGAAAATATTTTGAAATTGCACTCTTTAAAGCTAATCATATCTTCATGCAAATATTGAACCCGCATTTTGCTCGTTAAAAAAGTGTGAAGCATGTATTTAATCGTGAAGCATGAACTTACCTCGAACACCTACTTCACCCCGTAGGTTTTGATTCTCATAAAACTGTGAAACACATTTGAAATTATTTCATAAAAAAATATTTTCAATTTAAATTGAGAGGAGAAAAGAACTTTATAAGATCACACTTGTCCATCCATCCGTATTTCAATCTCAACGGTTTTTGCCGTATACCATTTTAGAAAAAAAATTTAAGACTTAATTTCACATATACCTTCAAAGGTACCATGCAAAAACATTCACAGGAAAGTTTCAGAGAGGACAAAAAGCACACGAAAACTTTTTCATTTTTCTGTTTCGCCTGCAGCATTAATCGGAAAAGCGACTACTGGCGATTTTAAAATAATTCGTTTAAGAGTTTTCTTTTATAGTTTTACGTAATATAGCTCTAAAGGTGTTCCTGAAAACATACTCAAATTTTTTTTTCGGGAACCATTTTATTTGGAAACTTAAAATGTTGCTTAATGATAAGGTTTATTAACCGTATATATATATATATATATATATATATATATATATATATATATGTGTGTGTGTGTGTGTATATATATATATGTGTGTGTATATATATATATATGTATATATATATATATATAACAAATATAAATATTAAACATTTTGAGGTAGCCAATAATGTAATATTTTTATTTCAAATATCGTATGCCACATCAATTAAAAGAGCAAGTTATAAGTAATGAAAAATATTTTTTTAAAAGTTATGCGTGATATTTAGTTTCTTCATAAAAAATAAAATATTTTGCTCATTAAAATAAGTGACCCCACCTTACACCTGGAACTGCTCAAATCAATATTATGAAAAAGCAGCGTTGCAAGAAACATATCTAAAATAAAGTGGCTATCCATGCGATGTTACTAATTATAGTTTTTAAAAGTTCATAATATTTTTACGCCTACAAAGGACATACTAAAGCATAAATATGGTGGAAAATTACAATAATATTTGTAAATAGTTTAATAGAAGTGATGTTTACACTTACTGTTTATATGTAATTAAATATGTATGGAAACCATGTAGTACGGATTTCATTCGTACTTAACAAATTTAATTCCGTTTATGCATGTACACAAAATATCGATTGGACTAACTTAAGATTTTCACAAAAGTGTAAAATATGTGGTTCGTTAATTTATACGTAATACTTCTAAGCACTATAAGTACTTCTAAACATCTAAATTCAATAGGAAAAGTTCCATGAAGGGTATTATATTGATTATTATTTGCAATATTGTTTATTGAATATATTTGGCGTTAATTTTGCCGAAATTCATTATTCACAATTAAATGAAACTACGTGATGTAATATTATTTCTACTTGGTTTATGTTCTTTACCACGACCTAGGTTTCCTTGTATTACAACATCTTGAGGTGGAAATATGTGGGATTTTGGTACGAAACACGGAAATACTTCGACTTCCTCTTTTTCATGATTAATATGTATTTCCTGATGGCAAATAAATTTATAATATCCGCAAATTTATAGTATCTCCCATAAAGATGGATTCATTTATTATATGTGTACATACATACCTAAATATGTATGTATCATTCTAAAATTTAAATACGTCAGCATATAAAGAACTTTAGTTTCATATCATCCAAGGTAAACTAGTTCAGGTCGTAAACTTTTGATTAGAATACATATACACGAAAGCCGTAACGTGAGCAATAAAAACGACACAATAAAATAAAGTTATTTGAAATTTAATCATATTGTACAGTTTATTGTGAGTCTTTCTTTTTTATGTTGTCACTTTTACAGTTTAACTGCTGGGTTTCATTACCAGCTTTCAGTTGCGATACATAAGATTTAATGGATTAGCATGCTTCGGTACTAAACACTTTTCACGAAGTTCACCTTCAATATATAAATATAATTTGACTTACAGCGAGTAAGTTAGTAAACATGGATTATTATCCTAAAAGGATTGTGTTGTAAATTGTTTTCGTAATGACTTAACCAATCTTTGGCATAATTTTATTATGTAATACCTGAATAAAATAGCTCCAAATTGTCTAAACAACAATTATATTTCCTGTCGTATTATATCTTATTTCTAAATAATCCGCAACCTGTAGGAGTTTTATTTTCGCATCAGTAAATTTTAGAGCTCGCTTAGTAACGTATATATATATATATATATATATATATATATATATATATATATATATATATATGTATATATATATACGTGAAAAATGATAAAACACAAATTGCTTTATTATATGTTTCATTGTTTTTTATATGATATTCTAATCTTCTTGTTATCTATACCAGATTTTCTATAGTGAATTATGCCTCCAATTTTTCCAATTTTTGTGACCGTTTAATGGAAGAGATGTAAATTAATTGCTTGAAAAATATATGTAAGTAATTAGTTTTGCTCGTTGATGAATTAAATATTAGCGCTTTGACTCGATTAAACTATCATGATAAAATATTTCAGTTTTGGTAAAAATTAAGAGGTTAAAAAGAGTCAATTAATCCATTAAGGATATATTTTAAGGACGTGAAGAGGTAGTATTACAACATCTTGAGGTGGGCTATTAGCAAAGATCTTTGCTAATACCATATAATATTAAATATAATATTAAAATTCATCAACGAGCAAAACTAATTACTTACATATATTTTTCAAGCAATTAATTTAAAATTCTATTACAGTCACAGATAATTAAAATTAATAATAACAATTAAAGTTTCTTTAAAGTTCTGATCTTACAAAAAGAAAAAATGCTATAATAAAATTATGCCAAAGATTGGTTAAGTCATTACGAAAACAATTTACAACACAATCCTTTTAGGATAATAATCCATGTTTACTAACTCACTCGCTGTAAGTCAAATTATATTTGTATATTGAAGGTGAACTTCGTGAAAAGTGTTTAGTACCGAAGCATGCTAATCCATTAAATCTTATGTATCGCGACTGAAAGCTGATAATGAAACCTAGCAGTTAAACTGTAAAAGTAATAACATAAAAAAGAAAGACTCACAATAAACTGTACATTATGATTAAATTTCAAATAACTTGATTTTATTGTGTCGTTTTTATTGCTCACGTTACGGCTTTCGTGTATATGTATTCTAATCAAAAGTTTACGACCTGAACTAGTTTACCTTGGATGATATGAAACTAAAGTTCTTTATATGCTGACGTATTTACATTTTAGAATGATACAGACATATTTATATATGTATGTACACATATAATAAATGAATCCATCTTTATGGGAGATACTATAAATTTGCGGATACTATAAATTTATTTGGCATCAGGAAATATATATTAATTTGTCTTTCACTGTGTAACGCTGACTGATTCGAAGTATAATCTGGAATAGAATAGTGTATGTGCATAGTGTAAATAATACTGTTACCGAATTATATTAAACAAACTCGATGTCAAAATATGATAACGGTCAAGGGAAAAAAAATGGCAGTGGACAAGACATATTCTGTGTTGTGATCTAAAGAGAGCGATTAGATGTATTTTCGAAATGTTTACGATTTGATGATATTCTCATAAGACTTTTAAGACGTTCTACTATGTGCTGTCTGAAATGTTTGACCAGTTTACTGAAAACTGCCAGATAAATTATATAGTGAGTCCATAAGCTTGCATTGACTAGATGTAGATTGAACTACGCAGATGTGGTTTGTAATATAGATGCCAATAAACCAGATAAATAAAGCGTCTTATAAATGCAGCACATGGATACCTATATAATGCATATTTGCACTCTAAAAAAGATTCAAGAGCATTGGGCTGGGTCAAAACGATTTAAGATTAGACTTGTGAGACCCATCATGATCACCAATAGAAACATAACCGCTGATAATTGGTTTTCGTCAAGAAAATTGGTGATTGAACTTTTAACAGAGGTCTTACTTACTATGGTAAACACAGAAGAAACAAACACCTTAGTTGTCAAATATTAGACCAAGCGGAGTTGGCTTTTGTCTTTATGATTTTATTAAAAACGTACCTTTTGCTCTCACGAATGACAAAGAAAACCAAGGCTGTTATTTTGATGTCTTCCATGGATTACAGCGCTAATATCGTAAAACGAATGATTTACCAGAAATTAATTCATTTTACAATGCTACTAAAGAAGGTATGGATGCTGTTGATGAAAAGTTTCAAAGTAATTTGCGTCAATGTATTTTACTATATTTTATCGATTAGTTGATATAACTTCAACTAATGCATACGTACTATCTGGACTGTTATCTAAGCGGTTTGAATTTATGAAGGATATGGCAAAACTATTGGTAGATGAGCACTTACAAAATATATTTTAGGACACATCAAGAGCACAATTTCTTAAATTTTGAACAAATTTCACGAGCGCAAATCTGAAGTCTAATATATAACTTAAAAGAAAGTGCTGCAGCACGTACGATCATGAAAAAGAGGAAGTCGAAGTATAAGTTCAATTCAATGTCTTCAATTTAAATTTAACAATTCATCTTAAGCCTTTATCATGCATCACTTTATAGAAAAATCATTAGATGCTAATTAGTAGATAATTAGGTTCTGCCTATTACAATGCTAACGTGTTATAATTAACTTCAAACAAATCAGTCTAAGTTTTTAAATACATAACCAACTTGTAATGCTAATAATCGGATTGAATGAACCCAACTTTGCGTAGGGTTTTGAAATTAATTATAACATTTTGCAGTTAAATTCGAATTATAAAGGATAAAAGAAAATATAAATATTTAGAGAGCTTTCAGCAAAGAAAATACGTAAGTTACTCTGTTTTAAGATATGTTATTTTCATAAAAAAACTGATTCATTTTTAAGCATGTAGTTAGGCCGCAGGACTTAACTTATACACTCAAATTAGTTTTTTTCTGTGACTTCACAAGAGTGGATATTTAGTTTTTGTAAAACCTCTATTATTTAAAAAATCCAAGTTAAGTCTAATATAAATAATTAAAAACAATGGCAATAAGTGGGTATAAAAAGTAAATTCCAAAATGTAATGGATTGTTTATACCTGATCTCATTGGATATAAAAGTATATTTATTATCGTTAAAATTATATTATTTATATATATATATATATATATATATATATATATATATATATATATATATATATATATAATCCAAATGAGTAAGCCAAGTCGATCAGAAAACTAAACGCCATAGCAATGCTAATGTCTAGAGAACAAATTCAATTCTAAAAAGGTATATATTAGCCCAAGTACATGTTTATTAATGTTTTCTTAATTGGTTAACTCAACGCGCATTTTAATTCTCAATAACGCCATTTATCGTCATCTTTCGGAATCATATTCCCATGTTGAAATGTTTATACTTCTTCTTATTGGATATTTAATTGTTTTTATTTATGTTAAAATTCTGTTATTTAGAAAAATCTAAATTAATGGGCCAACTCGAGTATATATAAGTAAACCAAAGAGCAATATTAATGGTTCAAAAGCAACATCGATTCCAAAAATGTGTATCCGGCCAAGCTCATTGTATGTTTTCTTAGGTAGTTAACTCAAAGCACATTTAAGACTATGCCCAATATAAAATCTGAAGGAAACAAATGAGGATAGTACCCATACAATTTTTTAACTAAAATCTACTACTGATTCTATTAAACTTTTTTAATACTTTCTCCAAAGTAAGTAGGTACATAAATTGCTTCATGTGGAGACCAGATGACTGAATTGTTTCAAATTTTTTTTTCACATGACAAATGAGTTTAAAAAAACATCTCACAAATTATTTCTTTTAAAATATTCGTGAAAAAATGAAGCACGTATTTACGAATTGTATTAGAGAAACTGAAATAACAATTTCAAACTCTCCAGTGTTCAGTGTTTCCACGGTACCCATTTTTTTTTAAATTTTCTCTCCCTCCACCTACTCGGAAGATTATTGTTTAAAAAATTAACTTATATTAACGGCTGTTTCCCAATTGGAACGTACTTTCGACATTTCACGTTTCTTGAAGATTTTTCTATTGGAAAATACAAAAAATGTACGGATAAATGTGTTTTGTGTTACGCCGATTTTTTTTTCGTCACTGTATACATAATTCGTCTGCTTAGTATATAAAAGTAAAGATTTTATTTTCGAAAAATGTTTTCATTGATAGAGTGAAATGTAATTATAACAAACGAGAAAGATTAAGTTTTTGAAAAGGATATTGGTAAGATTGCATTTCGTCGAATGTGTAGATAGTAAACCATTAATAATATATATGAAGTTTTTGAGGGAGTAGTGATAATGCGAGGGACAAAAATAAATATCGGTAGACAAGATTGTTAAAATTGTTATAATTATGTTAAAAGTGGTATTATAATGATATATACACATATAAAAGACAGTGCGAAAACTTTTACCAAATTTTGAATTAATTATAATTTAAATAATTTCGAGTGGACATATCGATAATGACATTTTCTAAAATGAATAAGGCACAGAAAATAACTTCTCATAGTTTCAAATTTTGCAACGACTGGTTTAAAGTGCTATTAAACCCTTTAGATACCTTTAGTCTATACATACATTTAGTCTAAAATCTATTTATCGTTCAAGTAATTTAGATAATGATTACCAAATTAAGGGAAAAACTTGGCTGAACTTAAAATGAGAAGGTAAGCATTTTTACTAAAAACCTTCAAATGTCATAAAGCTAAGATCACTTACATAATAATGTTATTCTAACTGGGTTCCAAGATATTTCATATATAGGTAAGACCTGAATCATGATTCGAATTTCGACATTCTCCTTTCCACATTTTTGTAATTTAGCCGTAAGATATGTTAAGCAAATAGAACGTTTGAAAAAAATACAAAACTTGTTTAAAATAGCTGTCAAATACGAAATTTTATTCATACCAGTACGCCGGTTTATCTGTTAGATGTTGGAATTAACATACACAAGTACATTTTTAATTTTGGCATTTTTAAAAGCGATTAACATAATATAACAAAATTTTATGGAAAATTCTGAATTCTGAGTCAAACTTCATTAGCTCTCCACTCTGGTTGAAAATACAAAATATAATAGCTTACTTATACACCGATTATTTACAATTACGTCTATCATGGATATTAATTTCACTTCAAGTTTCTCCTCTTATAAACACATTGTCCTTAAAATCTCAAAAAAATTACAAATTTTTTTTAGAGATATTAGCTCCATGTAAAAAAGTTAGCTTCTAAAAAATGCAAGGAAAATATTAGAAATACCTTATACATATTTCGAATGGAGACTTTTTTTAAAACATTCTTCAATTTTTTGGAGACTTTTAATGGAGATTTTCCTATAAAAATTTCCATGTTTCACAATATTTTTTGAACTGAGTAAATAGTGTTTTACCCTTTAGTGTTTTAGTCGAGTCGATAATGCATATTTTATTCATCCCTGAAAATATGTTTGTGGAATATATACTAATGCAAAATAAAATTTAACGAAGTTTTCGAACGTATCTTACTCCAAAATGACGTCCACCACAAAAATTTCTCATAAAAAATTTAGTGATTTATTCGATTTAGAGTAGAAAGCAAATATATTTCAGTCTATTAATGGTTAAATATTTTTAAAATTCAATTATTACGCAAATTTTCTATGTAAAATCTTGATGAATACATTCAATGAGATAAACAATTTTGTTAAATGGAAAGACGCGTCTTGTCTTTTACGTGGCTACTTACAACGTGGTATGACTTATATGAATTTTTTCAAAAATTAACATTTCAAATTATTCTTAAAAATAGGCTGTGGAATCAAGTAAAACGATGATTTTAAGATGCGTTCATTCTTTTATCTCTCATGATAAATAATCGATTAAATTGTTAATAAGTAATTTGTAGGATTATACAAATAAATGAAATCGTCCATTTGTCTTTACATACTCTCAAATTTTATTATCGTAACAGAAATTGTTTATACTCTCTGTATAACAAGTTTGTTAATTGCTGTAAAACGAAGTGATTCTAAATCTTGCAGAGTCTTTAAAAAATATGAATAATATTTTGTATTTTTATTCTATATTATTATTTCAAATATTTCTATTTGTTTATGTTAACGAAAATAATCATTGCAAACTAATATTATTTTGTTATACCACTGCGTGGTGTTGCAAATTGTGTAAACCCTCTAAAATATCTGGGAATATATTTTTGAGTCGAGGAAGTGTATTAAATCCTTATATTTTCCTAGTATTTAATTTGGAGACAAATATATAATATAGATATAAACAGCCTCAAACATTTATAACAAAATTTATAAACAGCCACAGGCTTCCTTATTTAAAATATGACATAAACACAAAGTAGTAGTTGGCTAGTTTGAGCAGTGAAATAGGTCAAGCAATATATCAGAGTTGTCCGGAGAAATTTTCAGCTTGTACAAGGTGTTAACGAGACTCTTCTTTATACTTTTATATTTGCCCCTTACAAAAGTTGCTGCAAACTCGACGGAAGTTTAATTCTTTCGCGGCTTGAGTTTCCGCCTAGATTTTTATAACCATGTAGACGTGTCTAATAACATAGAGCGGATAATTTACGAGACACTTCCAGTGACCATTTCATTTTATATGTGTTAATTTAGAATCCCTATTTTTTTAAATAAAGTGGGCATGATTTTCTTTACAAATGTATACTGTGTAAATATTGTCAGAACATTTACATTTAAGAAAAGCAGAGATTTATAATTACATATATATCTTTTAAATTTTCTATTAATTTATTAAAAAAAATTCCCTGTTATTAGGAGTAGACATAATAAATAATCTGCAATATTTTTTTTTATAATAATCTTTCCTAGTAAAAATCAAATTTAGGACAATTTATATTTAAAGAAATAGTTTTAAATAATATATTTATTTGCGACCGTCCTGTAAAAGGATGAGAAATGTCTTCAACAAATATGGGCTCGAATGTACTGGAAATTTTTAGATAGGCTTAAATTAATAATAGTATTTTCAATAAGAAAATCTGAATTTGTTATACCCCTTTCTCCATTTTTGTCGAGATTTAAAAAGATACATGAGACCTAGGAAGGATGAAATAAAAAAGTAGCAAGAATACCCAGTAAAATTTGCTCACGGCAATAATCACGTTTGAAAATATTTTTTCTCTGCTTCAAGTATTTCAAATTATCTACAACTATAATAATATAATGGTGGTAAGCGAGATAGATATTACTATTGCGTGCTTGAACTATTTTTTACATAACGAAGTGGTAATGACAGAAATCCTATGTTCTGTCTGTAGTTGTAAAATCACAGCTTTCACATACATCGTTAAAATGCTTAAATTATAAAATGACATAAAATTGGTTTTGCATTAAAGTCCGATGCATCTTATAAAAAAAATACAAATTTAAAAGCAAAAAACGCCCCTTAAGTCAAACTCGACAGCGATTATGTCTCTCTAATGATATGCTCTAACGAGATAAAATTATTGAATTTGTTTAAAAATGTACAGAGAGCACACGCCGTGAATCCACTCAAGTGTTGCCAATAAAATGTTACATCTAAACTCAATGTAAACTGTTATGAAAGTGAGTTGTCAAATCGCCCTGCTGGACTTTATATTTATGAGATTAAGTGAGTTGAATTATATTTATGAGATTAAGTGTGCTGTGATACAAGTATATAACAACGCTAAAGTATGCCCCTCGATTTTATAAGAAGCTCAGCGCCAGGGAGCTTTTGTTATGTACGCACCTAGCGACAAAGATGGAAGTGAAAAATTTTCTTAAAATGCGATTCGAATGAAATGGGAATTATAGCTTGCGAAATATGTTTGGAAAGTAAATTAAATTTTTTTATCAACACATATTTTTTACTTCAGTACTCGATGATATATTCATAAAAATTAATATGCATAAACTCGTTGCGATCTTTATTAAATGATTTTAATTTTTAAATATTATTTACAAATAAAAACGTTACCAGTAACGATTCAAGCTAGACACCGCTTTATATTATTGAAATTTCAATGATAGTCTGATGTTAAAAATATTAAAAGTCAACTTAAATGTTAATATCTAACATCAAACAAGCATTGGAGAAGTGGCTTAAATATACGTTTTAGTGATGCAAGTTAACTAAAATAATTGTCTTAAATAGTTTTTATGACTCATTGAAAATCATAATGGGTGTGGACAATATTCTACGTCGCATCGAGGCCTAATTTTTCGTAATCGGGTCACAAAAAAAAATTATAAGGAAATTTAGCTTTATTTTAAAAGGCATATGTAATTATATCCCACTCGATTCATATTCTTTGCTCCTGCTATATATGCAGGGAAGGAACGTAACTCTTTTCTTTTTAGAGTTTACTTCTTAATAACCGATTTTGAAATATAGCGCCCGGTGTGAAGCTTTATGAAGAGTAAAGTCGAAGTTCAGAGGGTACGAAGTTCAGGGCATTAAAAAAAGTATAACCGTAATGTGGCCTCTCCGCGCAACATATCAATATCTTTATTTGGCATTTTCTTATGGCGTAATCACAATGACGGAGTGTGAAACACATATTAGCATTTCCTTATGGCGTAATCGCAATGACGGCGTTTGAACTTAGTTACTCAACTCACGTAACTCACGTAGTTTAGTATAGCTTGCTTACATCAAGATGTAATCATTGAATGTTATCATGTACGAATATTTGGTGTCTCCTATCCCACAAAATATGTTACTAAATGAGATTAATTTTTTTGTACAAATTTGATCTTGTTCAATTTTGTTTTACTTGAAAATAATTATACTATCAGTCATATTATTTCCACTTACATTTAATTATATTGATATTTATATTTATATAAAATTTTAATATTTAATATACACTTAGTCCATTATGTCAAAAATCATATTTAAAAAAAAACCAAGGACAAAATTGAAAGGAATTAAAATTTCCTTACAGTAAAAAAAGGTTTACTTGAAATTGTGAGATCAAACAAATTTTATTATTTAAATAAAATACACGAGTACAAATTATATAGATTCAAGTGCCTATTGCTAACCGAATATAACGATCATTAATGCGATAAATTTAATATTTTTCAAAACTACACCTGCAATATTTGTAATAAAAATAATAATTAGAAAACATAACATTAAAAATAATGACGTCTGTCAAAATATGTTTCTAATAAGATATAATTAAAAAAAAAAAACAAAATAATAAAAACAGCAGAAAAAACGGTGACAACAAATTTCTGTAATTACATTTATTTACTTCAATTATCCTATAATTAAAAAAATAATTAAGTCATACATTTAACCTAAAAGTAACTTTTGACTTCAATAAACTACCTTGTTAGTTACAGGTTGTAACTTTTGTAATAAAAATGTCTCAATAATTAGGATATACAGTATAATATTAAAGTAGGAATGAGTGTAAAATTATATTTTTAATAAGTGATAATTGAATAATACAAATAATAACTACAAAAGAAAACGATGACAATAAATTTCTATAATCACATTTTATTAAATCATTTCCCTTATAATTACAAAAAAATATTATGTGAAATAATGTGTTCAATAGTAAACTAATTTGTTTGATTACATTTTTGATACTATCGTAATTTTCTTGATAACATCATTTAATTTATTTCGATGACACATTTTTGATAATATGGTTATTAATTACTATCGGTTTAGAGCTTTTATTTCTTATTATTGATATTGTATTTTCCCGTCGCCTCCCGCCCCATATTGAATCTTATTAATATTTTTTTATACACCAGTACCGTCTATTATGTTCAGTATGATCAAGATATTTTCATTTTATTACTTCGTTTGGTCAAATAACGGTTAAGCTTAATGGATTTGGATTTAATTTACCATACCACATAATGTTTAGTATACCTTTTGCCGTTTTTCTTTCCTTTTTACATTTTTTAATTTTCACTTATATATATACTTATATATATATATATATATATATATATATATATATATATATATATATATTACAATTTATTTTCAATGCGTTTTTTTTAAATTAGTATGAGTTTCTCTATCCGCTATACTTGCAAAAAAAATATTTTTTGCAGTAAAATTTTTTAATTTGTGAACATCCTGTAAATTATTGTTGTGTTTTCCATAACTAGACATGTAAATTTGGCCATTCAAACGAAAAGCACTCTAATTTCAAATTACTTCTGATCATTCTTAAAGTTTATTCCTGGCCATTATTTATTTTGAACCACTGGGAAATGCAACCGTTTGAAACCGAATAATGTACCGATAGGAATCATCGTAATAAGTAGATTGAGTTTGCAGATTGGAACCGGAAAAGACTTGTAGACTGAGCATTTTGTCAATGTTGTAACCCGAGTTTTATTTTAATTAGTACCATATACAAAAATTATCTTTAAAGTACTTGAGTTTTCCTTTTAAAACTACTAATTAATCAATTATTTATTTAAAATACTGATTTTAAATTTTACCTTTTAGTTTAAGTTGCATCTTAAATTACTGTACTAACTTCAAATTACTATGGTACAGAGTTCAAAAACCTTCCAGTGAAATTTAGATTTTTTCTACCGCTTTTATCATTCACGGGTTAGAATGCCGAATATCAACAATCCATTAGTGAAATCATTTGTTAAATAAATTGGACAGTTTTAGAAATTACCTTGAACTAACAAATTCAAAAACTTTCATTTTTAATCTTACCAAGAGAGAAAAAAAGTCTTAAATACGAGAAGCTCTATTAATTTTTTTACAAAGAATTAATTAACATACATTTTGTTATTTATCTTTATTCTACAATTTCTTTTAAAAGGCAATCAATGAAATTGAAAAACATTTTCCAGATGTTTTTGGATGAGCAAAAATAAAGGAAACCCTGTATGTGATTACTTCGCAAGACTTAAGCCCTATCAGTAAATCGATTCTTAAACAAGTCGAAAATTTTCTACAGTAAAGTTTTGCATCATGCATTGTGAATAGCATAGTAAATACTTATGAATATCATTTTTATATTTAGGAATAAGAAAAACCATGTCCAACTTAAAGTTTATTTCAAAGCATTGGATATGTAACAATAAAAAAGGGCAACAGTTTGAGTATACATGACATGTATAATAATTAATGAAACGAAGAAAACACGTATTTATTCCAAAACAAACATAAAACTAACCAATTATCAAATATGAACTGCTAAGCAACTCCATAATGGCGTTCCTAAAACGGCCAATAGTGCAGAAAAATATATCAAGATTTGGCACCTGTCTCAATATCTCGTTGATCAACAAAAGTTCATGAGGGAATGACAAATACTGCAGGATATATGTGCGCGCTTTAGGCAGATGCAATAAACTAAAACTCTGTCCTTTCACGTAACTGTCAGGGGCATAAACCGTTACCAAATTGAGAACCAACGTTTCATCAATATAATTGTTTGATAATTTAATAAAATGTGCGATCAAAATCAAGTTAAGTGTTTGTAGAATAATAAGTATCTGGTAAGGGGTTTAATCATAAAAAAATACTTAAAAAAGGTTTAATTT
The DNA here is from genome assembly GCA_039881145.1 of Druceiella hillmani. Classification (NCBI taxonomy): domain Eukaryota; kingdom Metazoa; phylum Arthropoda; class Insecta; order Lepidoptera; family Hepialidae; genus Druceiella; species Druceiella hillmani. The sequence continues at coordinate 14,598,434 of JAYKKI010000059.1, read as the reverse complement.
TAGTTTAATTATAAAATAAATTTAATAGGTTTATTTATAAGTATTATAAAAAGATTACCAGAAAATTTATTTTTTGGTTTATGTAGATATATTTCAACACGCTTTCAAGTGACGTCATTACTTTCATTAAACACGAATTTTATAAAAGGAACTTATTTAAATTAAAATAATTGTTTACCTTTGATTCCTTTGTTATGGTAAAAATGGACTTATTATACTTAATTCATTGAATATTTTTCATTAATCTTCTCAATGAAATAAAAAATGAAACAAAAGCACAGATCAAAATTTTTAAGCAAAATATGATGATGAAATAATTTAAAAAAAAACACGATGATGAAATAATTATTTTAACTACCGTTTATCAGGCAAGCTTTTTTAAATTTAATTTAATATTTAGCCTTAATTGATAAATATTAGTCTGATTACCTTCTTTGCAAATGGAGTAACAATAAATTCCTACAACTTCTTGAATGTCTTATTATCTGTATTTGTCATTTTATTATTAATAAGATCTGGTTTTATTTTTGCTGTTTCGATGTAAAAATTTTAACCAATATCTTATATTTTTTATATTAATATTATAAGGTTATTAAAACGAAAAAAACCTGTTCTTGTAATATTTCTTGTTTTCCGATTAAATAGTAAGTTAAATCAAGACCTCGTGGTCGAAAACTAATGCAAGAAAGAGGATGTGATTTTTTTTTAAATTTGCTTTCATTAAATGGAAATGGATGGTGTTTGGGGGGAGGGGGGGGTGTATTACTAAAATGTATCACTTCTGCTGAAAGTTGCAGATAAGTTGAATAACTGGAAATGGTAATCAAGTCTTTTTATAATATGTAAACATATCGTGGTAATGTTAGATAGAATGAATGTTATATCAGTTAACGACCGAATGAAAGATAAGATCAAAAAATTGAACCTATCGCGAAAAGGTAATGGTATGTATTTGGTGGGATATTCATGTAATCGTCTAACAGGAAATAATTTCAAGTAAAAGAGTTAGTGAAATGGTATTCTGCAGCCAGTTTCAAAACTTTCAATTGGTTTTGCTTTATAATGTCCGCCTGTATATTGCAATACGTAAAGAGGAAAAACATATTGAGGCGTGTACATAAAAATCTTAAAACTCTTGGTACCCTCATATGTTAAAAAGCTAATTTTATCTATTTCTACTCTATGTTTACTTTTATTTATTGACATAGGAGTAAACTTAAATTCGAAATAACTATATAAATGACAAACTCTTTCATTATTGTCCTTATTGTTTGAAAATTAGTCCGGAAAAGCTTTGAGACATTATATTTTTACTAATTTTAAATGACTTACGCCTGTCAGGTCCTTCAAATTAAAAAAAAATAATTTCTTCCAAGAAATCTTACATAAAATTGATGAAATGATCTTCCTTACACTGGTGCATTTTTTTGAAAACTTCATCATTCATCAAATATTGGTCATTTAAACAAATTTTGTGTCAAATTGTCCCAAAATAATTTTTATTACGGATATCCTTGTAGCAATTTTAGAGTTATGCATTTTTCGTTATAATTTACTTCATCCTTTGAATTTTTCATTTTAATTTTGAAAATTTAATTACAATATTAAATGACAATAAAATAAAGTTATATTAAATTTTTTTAAAAAAATTTCAGTCATTTAAAAAGTAATAGCGTCTTTGATTACTATGGCCTCTGTCATTTTAATTCTTAAATGAGGACATCTTGAAACCAAAAATAAATACATTAAATTAAAATATATTTAAAAATTTTATACAATGGAGATCAATTAATATTTAAAATTCATACAAGTAAAAATCGATAACATAATTAACTTCCTTTAAAATATTTACATACGTACCAATGAGGTAGATGAGGCTTAATATGTGTAAAGTAACATTTTCTGATAAAAAGAGCTGCGACTGAGAAATGGACGAACATGTGTGGAATGTCATAAGGGTTTCGTTTTTTTTTGTCCTTTTGAGGTACTGAAAGTTAAAAATATAAAATCACAACATCTTCAGGTGGACTGTTAGCAAAGACAAAAATTTAGTTGAGTCTTTGCTAATAGCCCACCTGAAGATATAATACAACGAAACCTAGGTCGTGGTAAAGAACTTAAAGAAAGTAGAAATAATACTACATCACGTAGTTTCATTTAATTGTGAATAATGAATTTCTACAAAATTAACGCCACATATATTCAATATTTAAAAATATAATGTAGAAAAGTATGAATATTATACATTTTTAAAACAAGATACAAGAGTTTCTATTTATTTGATACTATATAATTTCTTTCTCAATTTATTTATTCCATCCTTAAATACCTTTTGAGAATTTTCAAATATTTATAATTTTATTTTAAATGTACTCAATGGTAAATCATATTTAAATTAAAAAGTAAAATAAATAATATATAATCTTTCAGTTACAGTAGTTAGATGGTAACATCCACTCCAGGTTGGCAAGTCCATTTGTCCACCTGTAGTCATAGCAGCACATAACTGTGTCAATTTAAAACCGATTGCCATGTGCGTCCCCATAAATGAAGTTTGGGGTTGAAATTTTTTACATAACCCTTCGAACCATAGAATTTTTAAATCAATATAACAGCCTTTTACAAGTACGTCAATGTAAAGGATTTTGTTCACCTATAATTAAAAATTCAAGATATATGTGACAATATAATTACGCAATGAAGCACATACTCCATATTAAAAAACGATTGAATAGAAATAGTAAGTATTTTTTATCTTAAAAAATGTCAAGTTAAATGTATCCAGCACCAAAAACAAACTACAGTGGGAAGGTATTCACCTAACGCCGTATTAGTAGGCTGTGTAATGAATTAAACACGTGTAAGTAGTTAAGCATAAAACAAAAAATAGTCGGGTATATGTAGTCGTTTCTAATTGAGGAAGCATTCCATAGTTACTTCAGAAAACAAATTCGTTAATGGAATGTATCTAAAGTAATTCGAATTGAACATAAAACTACAGAAAAACTAAATCTGGAAATAAAAAATGGCCGGCGCAAAAAAAGAAAAAAATAAAAAAGCACCCGGGCGCATTTCCTTTTCCTCGCTCATTCCTAATTCTTCTTTCTTAAACTATAGTATCATTCGATGTTCCTCCCATATTATTTCAGACAAACTGCAGCATTATACACTGTGTTATTTTTGGCAATATTCAGAGCTTTCGCAAGTGTCCATTACATCAACAAAATCATGCCTTAATACCCAATACAAATTCAAAGCTCGCCGCAGCTCATAAAATAAACACAGTGTATAACGTATGATGTAACAGAAGGAAAGTCTTATGAAGATTATGCATTATGAGATTTGCATACATCGAGCCCTGGTTGGACGCTTTATTTAACCTTTTTTTGGGAACACGGCCCAACCGCCCGAGCCTTGAGTATCAAAATTCAATCACGATCTTGAGATGAAAGTAATGTGAATTTTTTACTATATTATATCCGATTATATACATTTGTTACTGCGCTCTGGAAGACACGTAATGATTGAATGGTTTAGGGCGACTTGTGTGAAAATCGACCACCTACATATTTTAATATTTCTAACTCTAATAAAATTTTGATTTATTTTCTTCTGATATTAATAATGTTCAGTATTATATGGGATCCGTCAGTTTTCTAAAATGTATATCATATATTTTATTGCATGAATTTAGAAATTCTTAAGTATTTAGTAGAATATATAGATATATATTTTATAGATCAAATAAAAATAAATGAGTACGCTAATTAGATACATCCCTTTCTTATAATTTGTTGATAAATAAAAGTACGAAACTTACAAAAACAGAAATTCTGCTCGGTAAATCTCGGTATGAAACGATTTAATGAATTATAAATTATGTGTTATGGAGACAATTTTAATTTTAATTAAATTAACTCGTATGAGTTAAATTCAGCGATTAGTCATGTTTCATAAACCACCAACCAAGCAATCGGACCTTACGTACTATCAAGATTAACCGTAACACATATTACGGGTAATCTTAATAAATCTTAATACTGGCCGGTTAACTTTAACATTGATTTTGATCATCCTATAACATTTTATGAATTTTAAAGGTAATAAGAGCTCAGAGCCATAGTTAAAGTACAAATTACTCAATCAAGCCTAATATAATCTCCTCATGTATCTGGGTATTTTACCGCTTTTAGTCGCAAAAATATAAAGGAACTTAAAAGTAAATTGCTAAATACCGGTAGGATCCGCACTACGAGAGTTTCGCACACAGGTACATATAAACATTTAAGACTACGTAGTTGACGTACTAAACTAATTTTAAAATTTTATTTTATTTTAACCATGTAAATAAACACATTCCCAAAGATGCAAAAAAATATAGCAAACGTTTCTTCAACTATTCGATTTAGAATTATTGCTTTAGTTTTACGCAGCGAAATTTCCAACAAGGATGTTTTTTTTCATAATCGCGACTAATAGATTAGGTGACTTGGGGTGGGAAAGTTGAGAACATGGGAAAAATAAGTAGGGTGTTTGTTTTCTTGTGAACATTTTCAATATTTAAATAAAATTCTAAAAACATATTTTGGAAATCTCTACTCGCCGTATAAAGTGAAAAAGATGAACGTGTATTATTATTCACGTTTGCCATAACAATAATGTCACAAAATGGTAAAAATATGAATAAGAAATAAATGTCTAAGTTCGGCATAAAATAATATACTCTTTTTCACAACAGTTGTACTAGGGTGATCGAAGTTTTAAAACGGTTAAAAAATTACTATTTTTCAACTGTTTTAAAACTTTGATAGAACGAATGGGAGTTTTGGAACTTACATATTTATTCTCATTTATATCTTTTTCTTAACAAAATATGTAATTTAGAAAAAAAAATTACTAGAGATTACGTGTGTTTTCTAAGATAATTTTAATGTTTCGAATTAAGGAGCTTTACGGAAACAGCAATTCATAGAAAGAAAAGGCGTTAAGTTAAAAGAAACAAACTTAAATTAGGCACTATGCTAAAAGATTAACATTATTAGGTTAACCTTTTTGACATGTTTAAACAGAAAGATTAAAAAATTTGCAGTTTTACGCTTATTGCATATGAAATTCTGAAGAACGAAACTAATTGAAATTAAGCTGAAGCCGATCAAAGCAAAACCTAATAATAATATAAAAAAAAATTTATCACCAATAAAAAATCATCACTAATACACACGCATATCTTTTTTTTATTTTGTCTGGAAGCGGCATTAACATGGAATCTCAATGTTCTTTAAACTTTATCGAACCAAGAGCTGGAATGTCGACCGCAATGATGTTTTATCCACTTTCCTTTGAACAATCAGTAGGTCTAGGTTATTTAGCTGAAAGTTTGTTTAAGATAAATAGCCAAAGTAAGCGAAAACTCGTTAATAGCAGATGGATGATAATTTGGTCTTAATTTGGAGTTGATCGTTTAATTCTTTTGGCAGTTCGCGGTATTTCCTCTCAAAAAAATTATTCCGCCTTATTACTTAATGTACAGAAATACAAAGACAGAGAAATTATCTATTATTCCAATAATTTTAATATAATTTAACCACACATTAAATGTTATATATATATATACTTTCGATGATACAAATTAGTACCACTTTTCGTTGTCAACAGCTTTTCGTTGTGTAAAAATCTGCAACATACCTGTCTTAGAAGCCCAAAACCTGCATATTTTTGGTAAAATTATTTACAGAAAACTTTTGATGTAATGTCGGTATATCATGGTAATTCTACTGCCGTAATAAAAAATCCAAGCGGGTGAAGTAATGAGTAAAAGCTAATACTTTTTATATTATATTGAATTTTTTCATTGAAGTATCGGAACAACTGCAGCTATGTAATTTGTATAATAGTTTTCTGTATATTTACACAATTTAGTTATTTTTAATGTGACTAAACTAATTGTACATTATATGAAATTGTCTTCTGATTTGCTTATTTGCCTCTCCAAATATTTTAATGATATTATTGTGCAAATATAAAGATTTCATTTTTGCCTAAAACCTGAAGCAAAATGGAAAAATATTATTATTTCCTTCAGTATAAAATTTAAGTAATGTAAAGTAAATACATATGTTTCATTAAAATTTGCAACCAAAATACGAGCTTAAGCAAACAGATAGAGGTGAAACGGGGTAAAGGAAATATCTTTTGGAGTCGGTGTTGTAGCAATTAACGGAGACTCGATTTCGAAGACCGAACCTGAGGACGTGAGACGTAAGATAAATGATTGGCTACCTGCTCTTGTATACACTGGCTTATATTTTGCTTTTGTGTAGGTATTATCTCTTACGTTCATTAAAAACGCACGCATACACACACAGGTACATATGCACACAAACACACACGCAGGCACGCACGCATGCACACATGCACACTCACACGCAAACATACACACAGGCCAGCACGCACGCAAGCACGTCTTGTGTTGTGTTTGAGTGTGTGTAACACAAGAGCTACATTTCCCTTGCCACTATCTACAAAAATCTCTAGCTGTAGCAATATTTCGCAAATTTATTTATATTCGAAAACTATATCGTACTCCGAACAGTCCAAAGAAGTATTTGTACTTTCCTTCTTATATACTGTTCTGTACGCTCCTAATTTTAGTGATAATTTAAATCGGAACGGACATTTCAGGGTTTTATATACTTGTATGCATAACACGTAGACTTTTACAAATATACACACGCACATGCGTGTGTATGTACATAAGGGATATTCCCTTTTTACCTGCCTATTTACTTGCTTATATCAAAATAAACGAAACGAGTCCAAATTCGATGAATTTCCTTCGCATCCGTCAAAAGTTCCTATTACCACCTCCCCGTTGTGGTACCCTGATTTTGTTAATGGGCACATACCTATTGTCTTTAGTCATTGAAACTTAAAATACTTTATTGATAGATTATTGTTTGACTTTTATCATCCAAACTCAATTACGCCTTCTGTTATTTTCGTTATTGAGAAATGCTATTGTGTACCTTCAATTTGAATTGTAAAATTCTAACCAATTTTTTATATTTATTATGATTTTTGAAAGTCTAAATCTAATGGTATTCAAATGGCTTTCAAATTAAAATAATCATATAAGTTGGTTGAGAAATGCCGGAGATACGAGGTAATATAAAGCAAGAAAAGTGCAGTCTAATTGCGAACCTTCTCCTATTTTAAAAGTTACTCTGGGAATAATTCGTTTTGAATTAAATTAATTTTCAGGGATTCTATTTAAACCTCGCATATTTATCATCAGATGCTTTTTCCATATGGTTATTGTTGTTAAATTTGTTTATTTGTTTCTAGTTATGCCTGTAATCTCGCTTGTGTGTGGACTTAAATAAAATATTATTAGATTAGCTTCAAGATTAATACACATGCAGTAATTATGAAAGTAACTTTTTAAATATATAAGTTTTATATTTAAAATTCAAGTTAACATATCTCCTTCAATCGTTTTAAACAATATTCTATATTTTTCCTACAAGTTCACCAGTCAAATGTTATAAAATAATTTTCACTGCTATTTTGTGAGGCTGGAAAAACATAGAAACGGATAAATATTCCGAAATAATTATGTTGAATTCTTTGCTTGTACGTATATTTAAACCACTGAACGAGCGCCCTATCAATATGAATGTTAACATTTGAAATAAATTTAAATAATTTTCATATCACACTGTCATTGTTGTTTCAATATAAATCTATGTCAGGCTTGAAAGGCTACTGCCACCGTTGACCATTAAAAACATTAAAGACAAATAATAAAAACCACAAAGAGTTTACGCATATTAATTTTGACGAACATATCATTCAATATTGGAGTAGAAAATATATGTTGTACAAAAAATATTATTTATTTCTTATATATTTTTTACAAGTTATAATTCCCAATTCATACGTATCGATTCTTAAGGAAATTGTTTACTTCCGCAATTGTTGCTAAGCGCGTACACAACAAAAGCCCCATGACCGACAATCAGCTTTGAACTTTCACTTTCTTATAAAGTCAAGAGGCGTACTTTAGGTTTTTAATAGACTTGTATCGTAATAGACTCAGCACACTTATTTTCCCCCGCAATTTACCCGCAGGAATAAAGCAATGTTATATTGTTGTGTGGCAGAGCGATTTAATAACTAAATTTCAAACGACGTTACACCGAGTTTAGACATAAATTTTGTTGGCAACACAAGAGTGGGTCCACGGCGCGTGTTCCTTATAAATTTTTAAATAAACTCAACAATTTTATGTGATTAGAGTTGGCACTAAAAAAAGTTGCTAATGTGAAAATCAGATTTTTAAGAATGCTTTGGGTTGATCAAAGAATTTCGACCTTTTATTGCCATGGCGCACTGCGGGTTTCCAGGTTCGATTGCCGGCCGCTCATCTAGCGTGGCTGGAGTATGTTTATAATTACGTAATTAAAATAACAAAGAGCAATTACGGGCAGTAGGTACACCGTTGTGAGATGTACGCGCTACGATTACCAACCCGCTTGCCTAGTATGGCGATTTTGGGTGTACCTGTATTACTCCCAATGACACGCGCTTGAGAGGAGCTTGTGTCCAGAAGGGGAAGGAGAAACGCTTCGTTATAATGATCCTATTAGTATTTATACCTACACGAAACAAGTTGTGTATTTTTTTAATTTTAAATTGTATGTAATTGTAACATAATGTAAAGTGGTCCTACTGTAATAATTTCTACAAGTTTAAGAAGAAGCCGGAGCGGATGTAATGAAACTCTAGATGTGAACCTTATTTATTTATGTCACACGTCTGAGTATGCAGTATTTGAATACAATTTTTTTAACTTAGCTGTTACCACAAAAATACATAATTTATTAAAATAACTAAATAACACTTCATACTAATAATTGAAACTTAAGGGATTTTTTTTAAAGGAACGATTTACCATGTATTTTACCTTCATAATAGATATTACTCAAAGAATTAAGTAGCAGAATATTTGAATAGAATGTATTTTTGAATAAGACATATTTACAACTTAGTACTCTGCATTGAAATTTGGTTTAACCTGATCTACTAATATTAGTTTTTATTTTTTTTTACCAAAACATAATATTTTTTTAATTAAATTGTTCAATATGCAACTGAATAAGTTCGGTGCCAAAAATTGCCGCGATTATGTAAATGCCTTAAAAATATGAAGAGCATCAAAATTTAAAAGACCTCCGCAAAACAAAATTAAATACTTTCAAAGCTACTTTAAAATATAACAAAATCCCCATCACTATTAATAGAGTAAAATAACAATTGTTAAAAATAATAATAAAAAAATTTAAGTCGTCATGGGTCACCTGGCAGATGTGAAACATTTAATTTTTTTTATTTTTATGTTAAAATGTTTTTAGGATATTGTACGTTCGATAACGGAGTTTGTAAACATCGACATAAACGAGTAAAGTTGTAGGAGTTAGTATATAACAAACAATCCTGATACAATAACACACGTAAAGCAGCGCGTATATAGTTTAGTAGAAAGGAAAGCGTTAAGTCGGAAAGAGCCAATAAGACGCGAAGCTGGCTAAATTGAGCCGGTAAGAGCCAGCAAGACGCGAAGCTGACCGAATGGCAAGTCGCAACGTGCCATCAGAACGTTTTCACTCCCATCCTAAGGCGCAATTAGATGTCTCCCATCAAAAGTTAAAAGCTCTTCGTGTAAAGTAAATGCTAATGTGAGAGAACACAACAATGATAATATATTTTCATTTCTATTACATAGTTGATTTTGATTTCTTAATAAGTAGCAAACTGATTAATGTATTATTACCGTTGTTACTTAACGGCAAATGTTACCAGATGTTATACTCTTAAATTGCTCAAATTCATTTCACCCTACTTTTCAACTACATATTTTAAAAACGTCAAATTATGTTGAACTGTATAAATTGTTTTACTTATTTCCTTAAGATAAAAAAATATTGGTTTATGTTATAAATTGAACAATCATACTAATCTAATAAAGAGGAAAGCTCTGTTTATTTGAAATTTAGGTTTTCACGCAAAAGTATTAATACTATTGATCTACATTTTTTGTAATACAATAGTTTTAGACCTGTTATACGTTATATGCTCATATATATGTATATATATATATATATATATATATATATATATATATAAATATGGATATATATATATATATATATATATATATATATATATATATATATATATATATATATATACATGTATATATATATATATAAATATATATATTTTTTATTAATATTTAATGTTGCCAACGTAGTAGGAGAAAAAAGTCGCTGGTCTCGGATATTTGATAAGGAACACTGGAAAAACTATTTCAGGCCCGTTCATAATATACATGGGGAAATTATAAGTCTTAGAAAGATCTGGAGAAAGATTTGGGAAGCATTTATTTAACATTAGAAATAAGTGACGCTTTCTTTAAATCAATAAATTTCATGGGATAAAAGAAGTAATATTATACTTAATTTGATAATAACCATTAAAATAGATATTTTAGCCATTTTATTCGTTTTTTTTCTTCAATTCTTCTTTACTCCTAACAATTTGTATTAATAGTTTGAGAGAAGTTTTTTTTGACGTTAGGTGGGATACATTCAGGATGGACGGAAAGGAGAGAGATATAATTAGCGGTAGATCATTATATTTTTATTAACTAAAATAAAGTGCAGGATTTTGTTTACTAAATAAAAACTACATATTTAAAAACCATAATCAGTTATCTAAATTGTACCCTTGCGAAATTGTTTACGTCGTTTTGGCGTGTGGAGGAAGGACAATCATAAAAAATACTTTAGGAAATTACTTTATTTGTTCTAAAATATACCCGTGTGAAGCCGGAGCAGGTCGATAGTTATGTTGTATAATTCATCGAGGATTATCATCGAAGTAATAAAAGTTCATCAATCTCAAACATAACTGATAGTTTAACACATCGTTAAACGTACAAGAAAATGATGAATCGCACCACTTTAAATTACAACAAGCTATATTTGCTACAGGGTGCTATAGGGATGCCGGAAGTCCATATTTTCGTATATTTATATTTTGTAAAAAATCCTTCAAATGCTATAGATAGTTTTTGCTTTACGTAATCAGAATATAGTAGACTTTTAAGGAATTACTTCGCGTCGGGTAATTCAATTAATTTTTTTTGTGACATAAATTAATTTTGAAAATGTTAGGATCACATATTATCTGAATAAAATCGACCGTTTTCTTTTTGCACACTTCAAAAAGGGCTATTGCACTTTTGGAAAGCAAGTTTTAAAATAAAACATTCAAAATTTGATATTTACGGCGTGTTTATCTCTAAGATTATTAAAACACCAAACCCAACACCAAATGGTTCATAAAATGGTTGAACAATATGATAAATCAAAATTATGGTAAAAGTAATTATGATAAAAATATATCATTATGCTCTAAAATATAATTATTCGGATACTAAGTGTGTAGTCATGGTGATCACATAAGAGACGAGTATTCTTTTTTAATTTTAACTCTCTTTCAAGTTATAACTGTAGCTGATATTTTATTTTATTAGCCCATTCAAATTTATGCTTTATTACTGCCATCTCAATTAAATTGAATTTGTAAGAAATTATTACAAGTCCATTATTTACATGTTATTTAATTTTAAGTTGGCAAAACCATGTGTTTAATAGTTTTCGTTCTCACTTTTCAGTACTGTGATACAAAAATACAGAAGTAGACTCTTTTGTAATTTTGTTAATTTTAACCAACATATCAATCAACTTATTCGCTTTTTTCGATAACCCAATAATTATGAACCTTTGAAACCACATATGCAAGTGAAATTTGGCATAAAACATATTGTAACAAAATAAATTACATCGATCTGAATAAAAATGTAAACTTTAATTTAAAAACATATAAATATATGGATGGGATGCTAGTGGTCGACGATGCCTTAGGTAGAAAAATCCCTACATGTTCCCTGTTGGTATTTTTATAAATTACTCTAGATAATCAAATTACAAGGGGTTTTTAAAGAAGTCATTTTCGAAGCTCACACCTTTACAAGTCCAGTGCCGCATATTATTTTTCGACGCACTTTATTATTTTCATTAGCATAAATTTTTAAAATTGTATTTAAGGTTTCGTTGATTGAAGCGGGTCGCGATAAATGCGATAGACGGGTCTTAAAATGGCAATAACGCCTGATAAGTCGGGTACAACACATACGACGAGGATTTTGTTCCCACTTAATCATTTGTAAACATATAAGGATACAAAGTATTTCTATTGAGCTGCTTCCAAGTACTAATATTATTTCTCACGATATAAATTTACTACTTAGTATATGTTTCATAGGACTAACATCTTTCAATAGTATGAAATTTAGAATCATCGTTTTTTTTATCAGCGAAATATAAATAATCTTCTAGTTACGTTGCTTTGTTTACGTTAGACTTCAGCCATTTTGGAGTTTTTATAGTATAATTTGCAGACATTTTTAATAATTTGCTGAGACACACTTTGCATCAGATTATTTTACATTAAACGTACTTTAATTTTACTAACCAAAAGTTGATGGTTAACTATCTAGATATGTCCAAATTAAAATGTTTTTTCATTACACCAAATTTATAGTTACTGTATCGAGCGGTTTCCGATAAAAATGGCTGCAACTAACAGACAAACAGATCGATACAGGAGCGACCTCAAAAAATTTTCATCTTTATTATTCCGTAAACAAAATAGGAAACCTTATAATTTCGTGTCAAAAAAACAAAACAAAACATTAAAATATAAGCGGAGTACCGTCACATTGACTACAATAAAAATATGACAGCTAAAATCTCTTCGTTTGAAATAAAAATCTAATGTAACGGAAAATTGTAACATTAGTTTCTTAAATAATTATAAGCACGCTTCTCTCTTCTTTCGATACAAATGCATAGTCGATTTTATTTCCTTAATAAGTGACAAATTTATTATTTATTATCGTGGTTTATATTATTTCGTAATTCGTAATAAAAAAAACCCGTCAAACCCGAAAAAATCTTGCACAAAGAAGGTTCAGTTTCGATCGAATCTAAGTCGATATAATTTTCCAGCCACATTAAATAATCTCCCAGCCATATTTCACCAACCCTCTTTTTGAATGATTTTTAACTCAAAAGTACCAGAAATAGGAGGAGGAATGTTCTATTTTCTCATCTTTTTAACTATGTCATTTTAAACTACGAAACCAATTTTTTTTTGTATTTCTCACAATAAGTCCTTTTACGTGACCTAAACTATGATAAAAATGTTAATAAACTTTTTACCCAATCTTTAATTCTTATTTTAATTCTCATAATAATTTCAAAAAGTTAGCTTGTAATATACATGTGAGTTAATAAGATTATTACTATGCCAAATTTGTTGTGATTGTGTCATTGTGAATGTTGAAAAATAAAAATATTTAACCTAATACATATTCAATGGGCTTAAAAACATGAAACATATTTAACACAAAATTTCCATGGGCTTCTAAAAGCCATATTTTTTCGTAGTTTTAGTTTAAGTAGTGTCGTAAATAAGGGGGAACATATTTTACGGCATATTTTTCAATGTATCTCTGTAGGCGTAACACCTTAAACTGTGCAAAAAATATTGTTAGTATCCATGTTGAATGATACCTTACATTATGTATAGAAATGAAAAATCAGTTTCGTTACCTAATTTGTCCCTGAGACATGAAATTTCCAAACAAAGATTTAGAAGTTTTAGTTATTGATACGTTTAATATGTGTTCTCACTGTACCTAATTTTAAGTTTCTATTTCAAGCAATTTTTGAGTGAAACAGCTATGACAGACGGACAGGCCGTTTTTTTCTTTTGAATTATAGAGCTGCAAGAAGTGGACCCCAATATTTCAAAAACAGAAATGAATAAAATGTTTCCACACTACTTTTCAAAAACACATTCTAAAGATGCGCAATTAATTATTAATTTTAATTTTATCAATAGTATAATTGTTAAACGTAACTTATTGCGGATTTCTAATAATGAAAATTAATTCAACTGAATTAAATGTCCATAAAATACTTGGCAAAAAGTATTATAATTGACATTAATATTGTAAATAGTTAATGGAAATATTACATACATTTAAATGTGTACCCAAGTGTGTACGGAAGTACTTATTGTGCGTACTACTCGTACTTAAGAGGTTTCCTAGGATATCTCCGATTATATTACTACATTAGAACGTTGACTTTCAGATTTTTGTGTAAAATTCTCTCCGAGAAAAATGCCCACGATTAACATGCAGACACAAAGGTCCATAAAGGAAAAGTTGAATGAGTTTTGCTTCTTTCTTCTTTTGCAATAAAATTCATAATTTTTTCAACCAAAAAATAAAACTACAATAATACTTTTGTTATTTTCATTATGTTCATACCAAAATATAACAATAAAAACATTGTCAAGGAAATATTAACGGGTAATGGCTTCAAACTTTCAAACTGAAACGAAAGCATTTACACTCTGGCAACAGACGTAATGAATAAAAAAGTATCAATAAGATCCATTAACATCGAATAAAGTCCCGCAGTGGTTTGTGTTTCCAGATGTACCACATGATGTAGCAAGTTAGATACTCAAACATCTACCCCTCTCACATCCTCCACACTTCGCCTCTGACTGATTTTTTGCCAATATATATAAAGGTGGAACATTATATTGCGTGACTACAAATACATAAAGCGCCATCTATTGATGCATATAGGTATACTATAAATTTGCGTAATTACTATTCATCGACCAGCTAGGTATGTTTTTGTTGTATAATGTAACTGAATTTTAAAAAGTATTGAACTCACATATCTTCTGATTGAGTGAATCGATTGCGATGAGACAGAAACTAAATATTACTTCAAACTGTCTCCAGTGTTTTTCTACCGAACTGAGTTGGCAGTTTTTAGGTGAATAATGAACAAACAAAAACTTCCTCAATGGATCCTATTCCTTTTTTTATACGTGTGTAGATATAGGAAATAATTAACAAAATTAGGCATCGCTTTTGCTAGAAGGGAAAGTTTTTTATACTCAATTACTATGTTTTGCACTTGACTTTAATTCGGGTTAGCTGTTAATATTACAGTATGTGATACTACACCGGTATATATTATGTAGTACACAATTTTAAACGTTTTTATTTAAAATATCGTTATCAAAACATAGGGTCTTTGGTCAATATTCACAAAGAATTTGAAATTGTCAAAAACATGATTCGACTAATATCTATCCGAACCAACTACAGATAAATAAGCTCGGCTTATGTCAGCTAATTTGATATCGATTTACTTGCTTTGTTCACACTGCCACCATTTAAAATGTTTCCTCCTTTGATAAGAATATTTACAGATCTTGAACATGTGGGGTTAAATTCGGTATGTTGATAAACTTAGAAGAGATGTACAACATAAGAACGGTTAAAAAATTTCTTTTATTCATAAGGAATAATTAAAGAAAAAAATAGTAGCTTTGTGGGAAACAACAAGCAATTTTAATAAAACTGTTTTGCGCTTCTTAGGACGTTAGAAAAAGTGAAAAAACCAGTGTCAACAAAATTTGTGACAAGGCCGGAAAATAATTTAAAAACAACCCCTAAGTAATGATTAGTAATAGAAAGAAATATTCATGTACAGGATGGTCCAAAAGTCCGTTAACATTTAAATCGGCAGCTGCGTCAAGCGACGAGGGAGAGGTGGGGCGAGCGAGATACGGAATTTTAGAGCGGTCGATGGGAATTTAGTGCTATGGCGTCATTCAACGGGAAACAACGTGCGTTCTGCGTACGCGAGTACTATCGAAACAATGATTTTTCGATTCTAGCGCAACGAAAATTTTGCGCTCATTATAATATACAACAAAAATTTATTTCAGACGAAGCCCATTTTCATCTAATATGTAACTAGATAAAACTGCAGATATTGGAGTGACAATAGTCCAAAATTGAAACATCTAAAACCCCTGTATTCACCCAAGGTTACTCTATGGTTACTCTTTGTCCATATTTTTATGAAGATCAAAGAGGAAACGCTGTTACAGTGAATACAGAGCGGTATATTGCTGTGCTACAGAACTTATTTGCACCAGCGCTTTGGAATTTTGATGGTTTTAATCAACGGTCGTGGTTTCAGTAAGATGGAGCAACATGCCACACTTCCAACGACTCTTTAAGTGCAGTTCGCAAAATTTTCGGTCAAAAAGTTATATCCAAAAGAGATGACATTAACTGGCCACATTGTAGCCTGGACTTATCCCCAATGGATTTTTTTCCTTTAAGGATACCTTAAAAATAAGTCTGTAACAGCAATCCAGTGACTCTTGAGGAATTAAAGGCTTATATTTGCGAGGAAATGTAAAACACGTCCCGAAACACTTGTCAGTAGATCATTGAAATTTTCAATGACCTCCTTTAGTTTGGAATTTTTTTTTTTTCATAATAATGAATTTTAACCTACTGCTCCTAAGCAGTGTCAAAACATGAAGGATCGCATATGGACGATGTCATTTTTAAGAAGTAAAATCCCAAATTGTGTACTTTCAGAATAAATAAACATTTTTTTTTTCATATGACTTGTTTTTTTTATCATCGTATGAAATTTTAACGGACTTTTGGACCATCTGTATGTCAGTATACTGTATAAAAGTATATAGGTTTCCGGATCTCAAAATGAAAAACGGAAGCATTTTAAGATCACTCTCATTTATGTCTGTCCATTTGCCACAGCCCATTTTTTTCAAGGATTATAAACTCCCACATAAAAAATTTAATACTTTAAATTTGGCATCTTGATAACTAACATATTTGCCACTACCTAATTTTTTTCAAATATCCATAAAAGCATTAAAGAGGAGGTAAATGAAAAAAGCGCTTACATTTTTTTTTGTTATATATCAGTTGGAAGGGCTCAATATTAGGAACACAGAAATATTGTTTTATTATGTGAAATTGCATATTTTAAAATATATTCTGAAAAACATTCAAAATAAAGAAAAGGAACAGGAGCATAAATTATTTATTCCCCCCTTCCCGTTATTTTTGATATTATAGAAACAAATATGATGAAAGAAACAAAGTTAATAAAGGCTGAACAGAAGGTTACAGGAAAACTCTCGCCATAATCGCACATCTTATAATTTCTTTTTAATATGCACTATGTTTTTTAAGCCTGTAAAGATGTACCTAGTAAAAATTAATATTTGTAAATATTTTAATAGAAGTATTACAGACCCATAATTTTTCTGTAAGTTCCTAAATATGTACGAAAACCTCATAGTTCGAGTTTACTTTTTTATTTAAGTAAGATGAAATTTGAGCTAGACATTATTTTGAATAGTTATAAAAGCGAATAGCGCCTTATTTTAAAAAAAGTTGGTTCAAATATATTTTTCGCATATAAAATATATTTTAATAATTAATCACTTGACGTCATTTTCCAGTTTGATTAAATTTGAATTTTATGTCAAAAAAAGTTTAATATAAAAATAAGAATATTGACTAAAAAATATTAAATAAAAGATAATGAAAGGTAAACAAATGAAATCATTGAAAAAATTCCGTCAAAAATAATTGAAATTTAACTTTGGTTTAACTAGGTTGACATAATTTATATGAATTTATTTCTAAAACGTACACTTACTGATAGGACCACTATTGAAATTCGGGGTGATTACACAATATGTTCATATATCTTGGTAGTTAGATATCAAATCACAGGACTGCTATAAATTGTGTATTATATGAGACATAATGGTATTTTTAGACACACTAGAATGAAATGATGAAACTTAGCATATAAATATTTGACATAAAACCTAGTTTAAACTCGTAGATGGAAAAAATTGATCCCGTAGTTTCAAAGTCATCGCTCAACAAAATAAATTATGTCCTTAATGTCAAGAAATTAAACTTAAAAGTTTTGTTAGTAAACTAAACAAGTTTCTACCTCTTAAGTCAACTATGATATTTCGAACAATAATTATATCTTAAATACAATATTTTATTAAAGAAAAGGAGTTACAACATTCAGAAACGTGGCGAGTTTTGATATAAAATCAACTCGGAGACGTAAGGAAATGTGACATAAAATATGCCCCTCTGCCTCCAACTCTGCGTCCTCAATGTTAGCAAGTTAAAGAAGAGTTATTGTTAAAGTTTCAGCGTGTTTATAATTAAAAAAATAACGTTTTTGTGTTGCTTAAACTCTGGTAAATAAAAACGTCTTAATTTAATTTGTGGATTACCATTGTTTTCCTATATTACGGGGAAAAACAGTCATTACAAGTATCTCAATAGGCCCAAATAAGTAAGGCTAGAGGTTTTATTGATGAAATGTTCTTAAATCAAAAGGTTTACTCGTACTGATAAAGTAAAATAAGTGTATTCACGATATTTTAATCACCCAGAAATATCATAAAATATATAAACCCAAATCAATTTTGAATATATTTTTATATATTAAACTGAAAACGATGTGCTGTTTTAAAGTAGTCGTTCCTGAATAGAGATCTTACAACATATTGTCACTTCCTTCATTTTTATTAGATAAAATATTCACTTTTTATTAAGTAATAATATAATTTTACTGCCGCTAAAACTTAAATAGGGATTGATAATTTTTTTTGTGAAAGAGATAGATACAAACAGTGTGAGATTTTTACACTTCAAAAGAGGATTTAGAAAATCAGTGACTCGAAGTAAAAAAAAAAGGTAAAAAAAGTAATTTTGGTTACAAAAATAGACAACTTGGAAAAAATTATATTTCCGACTTGAAGCTTAACTGAAAAGAACTGAAAAAGTTGTAACTTGATTGTCCTTAAAAGTCTAATTAGGTGATTTTTTGAATCATAGAGCTGATCTAAGTTTCTGATATTTAACGTGTAAAATACAATATGATGGGCTACTGAAAGTAGGTAGAAAAAAAATACATTCGCATGTCTATTTTTACCCCTGAATCATGAAATATGAGTAAGATGCAATTTGAGTACGATGCACGAAACAGTGAAATATGAGTAAGATGCAATTTGAGTAGGATGCACGAAACAGTGAATTATGAGTAAGATGCAATTTGAGTAGGATGCACGAAACAGTGAAATATGAGTAAGATGCAATTTGAGTACGATGCACGAAACAGTGAAATATGAGTAAGATGCAATTTGAGTAGGATGCACGAAACAGTGAAATATGAGTAAGATGCAATTTGAGTAGAATGCACGAAACAGTGAAATATGAGTAAGATGCAATTTGAGTAGGATGCACGAAACAGTGAAATATGAGTAAGATGCAATTTGAGTAGGATGCACGAAACAGTGAAATATGAGTAAGATGCAATTTGAGTAGGATGCACGAAACAGTGAAATATGAGTAAGATGCAATTTGAGTGGGATGCACGAAACAGTGAAATATGAGTAAGATGCAATTTGAGTAGGATGCACGAAACAGTGAAATATGAGTAAGATGCAATTTGAGTACGATGCACGAAACAGTGAAATATGAGTAAGATGCAATTTGAGTAGGATGCACGAAACAGTGAAATATGAGTAAGATGCAATTTGAGTAGGATGCACGAAACAGTGAAATATGAGTAAGATGCAATCTGAGTACGATGCACGAAACAGTGAAATATGAGTAAGATGCAATTTATACCGAGACATTAAAAAGTCAGAAGATGTTTAAAGGATTAGATATAATGCAAAACTGTTGGCAGATTTCACTTCACGCGAGAAGATTTTTTGTGTATGATTACAAGATAATCAACATTGTTTTTTAAATTTCTCTAATTTAATTTAGGGTTTATACACTATTTTTTTCTTATATAAACGGTTTTATATTATATTCCTAAGTTCCTGAAACATATAATCAAAAACTGGGAAAGAATTCCTTCAAGGATTGTATTATTATTTTGAACATCACTCCGACAGAAATTTTTTTTATTTTAGGAAATATTTAAGTCCGCTTTCGGTATCAACGACTCAATTTATTAAAAAAAATATTTTCATGATTACGTTACAGAAACGTAATTTTACACATTTCTGAAAACATTTTTCACCATCACTGTTATTTTGAAGTGCTACATTTAAATATCAGTAATAGAGAGAGAAGTTATACATCATGTAAAGGCTTCTTCCAACTTTTATCGAGGCATACGCGGTAAAAGCTAGTCTCCGTTTCAACTTTAACAAAGTACGATTATGTAGATTGGATCATAAATTCACTGAAAGCATTTGTATTGTGATAAATATTGTTTCTTACTTATAGAATACATCATTTTATTAGGCGCTTTAATACAAAATCAACTCAGCAAAATTTCATATTGGAGCTCAGTTCCACTTTCTTTTTATATAAATTAATGTTTAATTATTTAATAGAAACGGTCCACTAACCAAACTTTATTGATAATTTATAAGTAAGAAGGATCTCGAAGGACCCACGATCCAAGTTTGATCTCACCGCAGCCACCGCTACAGAGAAAACAGGCTTAATGCTCATTCAGGAATACTCGACATATCAACTTTGCTTCAATTCACGTGTATTGACCACTCGAGTCCCTTTGAATTCCACTCAGTGACCGATTCGCTCTAATTTGCTATTTCATTATATTATTATTATCTTTTAGCTTGGAAATTCAGATCATGTTTGGTTAATTTCTTTCCAAGTTAAAATCGTATTTTCGAATTATGGATAGGTAAATATGATATGTTATTCAAACAAAAATTAAATATCGGCAAGCTCATGATCGGCATATCATGTGAAATAAGTAATCATTACATACTGAACAATACGAACATTACAATAATGTAAAGTCTGTGACATGTTACTTCGCCATACGGAGAAGTGCCATTTTCATTTCGCTACCACATGCCACAAAAATGTTGATATACTTTCTATATAACATTTTTATGTTTTCTTATTTCATGTTTTGTGTGGAAAGTTATAAGAATTCCGGATATTTTTTCCTTCCTCTTTCTAAAAAGTCCTTTTAGAAATATATCGGAATACATCCATAGAAACACTTGCACCGTCTTCCGCCGTCTGAAAAGTTGAAGAGTAAATTTTTAAAAATAAACCAACGGTGCAGGAGGATGGTAAATAATTCTCAATATTTTCTCACTCCCATAAAAGTTAACTACATAATGTATTAATATGGCTAAAGAGTATTAATCATTTTAATTAAACAATAAAAATAATATTAATTGCATTTTTATTAAATATTCTAATAAAAATACAACAAAAGTTTACAAAAATTTCGTAACAAGATTTCCACTCGTACTTTTACAGTTTTCTTAAAATAAATTATTTATTTAATTTAAAAAAAAATTTATTTATATCTTAATAAATAAATACGTTTTTAAATGCAAAATACGTTAATATTATGATCAAAAAATGTTTATTAGGCAGTAGATGTCGCTAGCACTAATACCACTTGTTATTAAAAATCTGCTTATATTTTAAAATATTTGGCTCTGATCTAGTAAAATATTTTTATAAATAAATTAAGACACAAATATAATCAAGGAAAACAGCCATTTTATATTCTTGTATAAAAATATGAAGATATTGAGGATAAACTTAATGCATTATAAAAAATCTTGTTTATTACCACGTATCGACCCGCAGCCGTGGCACGTAAACAAGAACACATTTACGGAGACGCAAAAATAATTGTTTTCCATTTCGAAGAGCGCAATTCTTACAACAGTCCCACAGAAAGATAAGTCTCTTGTGTCCTCTTGAGAGTATAGGTAAACGTGTCGAGAACAAATTTGATGTTGAAAAAGTAGAAAACGAAGATTCACTTTTAGGAAGCTCGTATTTTAGAGCTTTTGTAGCTTTGTATTATTATAAAGCCTAACTAACTATGTTACCTCCTTTTAGTACATTTGTTGACAACTAAAAGGCTTGCAATTATTCACTGAGTATATTATTAAAAATATTAAATTACAAAAAGGGGGAAAATTTCAAATATGATTAGAACTCGCATTTAGGGGTTAATAAACATTTAGGGGTACCTAGTATTTTTTATCACGTGAATATTTATCTTGTATATGTATCATGTATGCTCATCATGTAATTATATTGCTTAGTGTAATTTTAGATACTGCATATGTCAATATAACTTTTGTAATAGGTGCACTTCTCTAAAACGACGAGGTTTAATTACATCGCTACAGGTCCCCTTAAAAGTCACTTAAATATTTAGTCAAGCTCTTCGCCTAAATGGTGACTTTAGCAGTAAGGAGAAGGAACGCACGTTTTTGTGGACTTTTCCAGCAACATATCTGAAAATTTGTCATCAAGATTCTGACAAAAAACAGATATGGAACCCTTTTAAACATTTTAATTAAGTACTCGATTTATCTTCCCAGAAATGTTAGTATATGTGAGTGTGAACCATTGAGATATGGGTTAATACCGTTTAATATTGTATTAAATTTCAAGTTATGAAAAAAAAAACTTTGAGAGATAAATGAACACAAGACTTCCGTTTTTTTGGCCTTTTGATGTACGGAATACCGAAAATAATAGGAAAAGTTACAAAAACCATTATTTGTAAAATTTTTAAGCAATATTACCTACTCACGATGTGAATGAAGATGCATATTTAAATTTACACTCTTTCTCCTAATCTGTTGATTATTCTAACCATAAACATTTTTGAGTTTTGTGAGAAAAAATTCAAACTAAATGTTCATCTCAATAATGCAAGCAACATGTGCGCAAAATTCGCATAGATCGTAGTAGAAAGAAAGTAACAAAACAGAGTTAGGGTTAGGCTTATAGAGAAAGTAATCATAGTGCATATATATATATATATATATATGTATGCGTGTGTGTGTGTGTGTCTGTTTACATAGGTTGTAAGAGACAACCTGTCCATTGTTGGGGTACCGTACCTCAAAAGGGAAAACGAACCCTTGTAGGACCGCTCCGTTTTCCATTTGGTGGTCTCTTAAGACTCTTTTTCTTAGGAACGGGTGAAGGTATTAAGTTGAAATTAATATCAAACATTTAGGTCCCTTAGAGATGTATGAAAAACAAACTTCTTAGTCAACGCAAGCAAGAAGAACACAAAAAGTAAGGTCATTTATCCCACATATTTTGATAGTCGCAAACAAATCAAAACTTCTGGGGTAGTTCCATCCAATCATAAATTAGAATCATCAAAGAATCAAGGTCTTACAGCACTGTGGGAAAAAAATCCGAAAGTCTTTAATTTGTAGTTTACATTTAAACCATTTTTTTTACAGAAACACGTTGTGAATCAATTTTACTTGTTGTAGATACAGATAGACACTTTCTTCGTTCACTTGGTACACTTTTTGTGAAGCTAGCTTTATATATTTATATAATTTGAGTACAGATATTACTAAAAAATGACTAAGATGATAAACATAGTAACTAAACCAAAGTAAATATAGAAAACTAACCGATTTAGAGAAAGCATTTTCCTCTCAAAATGATTGCTTACATTATTACTCTTATTACGATTAGTTACTCGCACATTACTTAAACATATTATTTAATTACAAAACTATCTTTTATTTTAAACAAATTGAAGCTTTAAAAATCTGTAGTATATCGTGTATGGTTTAGTTGTAAACTTTCACTTATTCATTAACTTTATTAGTGACCAAATACTATTAAATATGTCCAACTCTAATATGTCTAATATCACAAACTTGTATACTAAAATATTTCTGCAAAAAAATCAAGTTACACTAATCATGCGATGAAATATATGCTCCTTTTTAAACTTACTTTTGACATATTTTTATTAGCTTCACTTATGTGTATGTATGAATTAATGATGAACTTTTGAATTAAATTTTTATCCTCTTCCAGACGTCAGAATTATTTAAAATTGTTCACACGTTTTAAGAACTGATGACGATACAATAATTAAAATAAATATTAAATTCAAACGAAAATGTTTATAGTCTAAGAAATCTAAAAAACACACTTTTGTAGAAATATTAACTAAAAAATTTTAAAAAACCTTTCAATGTAAAGATGTTGGTCAAGAGCGAAAAGATGTCTCGCAATTCGGTATAACTTAATTTTTTTTAAAAATTAACTTTAATGTTAAAAGACTTTGGAGTGTAAATATGTAATATTTCCTTCATATTTTCTGTTCAGATTTATGCACAGAGTCGCCTACATTAATAACAGACGCGCTTTAAGTAAGTATTCAATAAATAAGTGAAACAAAGAACTTACCTATAACAGACAGGTGGTCGTGTGCGTTAGAGTGAATATATTTGAAAAGTGTTTCTGCGAATAAACGTCTTTTTTCGTCAAAATCGCGATTCGGGCCATAATTTTCATCCGAGAAACTTTAGAATGTTTACAGCCTTCATAATTTTTATTCACTTTTGTACAGGGAATTGCCTGCATGAATAGGAGACACGCTATTTGCTACGATCTGTATAAAATTTAATAATTGTTTTGGTTTAATTAAGTTAATTCAGCAGTATATCAATAAAAATTTACAAGGATTGTTAATTCTACACTTGTGGAAGTTACTCAGGATTCCCATCCGTGAATGTGAAATTTCTTTTATAATTGAAATAATATTGTAAATTTATCCATTCTATTGAGCTAAGAAATATGTTAAATTGTGTGGAGAGGAACTTTCACTTCCCAAATACAAGTTCTTCTTATTAGAAAAATTTTTAGAATTTTACCTTAGCTTCGGTAATTTCTATAAAGTAAGTTATTATTTGACTTTGTTTCGTTATGACTCATTAAGTAGAAGGGTTTACTAATTTAGTAATTAAAGTATGCTATTAACATATAAGATATATTTGCTGTAAATAAAGAATAATATGAAATAAGATTAATAAAAAAAAAGTTTTAAATTATATTCATGAAGCGTCTTTAAAAGACGACTAAGAATTAAAAAAAAGTTTACAATATATACAAAACAAAAGTTATTATAAAATTTACGGATAAATATTTATTTACCACATAACATTTTCAGGGAAGATAAAAAAAAGTCATATAATACAAACGGCAAAGGAAGACTCGCATTCAAATATTGGTAAGTACCGTAACAATGACATAATCTTGTTTTAATAAACAAACTCTTTTTCTTTTCAAATCAGTTTAACAAAAGTTTACGATGGTATTATTGCGTAATGTTACAGTAATAACAAAGTTTAATATTTTTGTTATCTTACGTGTTGAAAGGGAGGTAGAAAATTTAATATAATTCGGACTTTAACTACTGCAATCAGTAGAAATAATCGATAATAAATAGTCAAGTTTAATTAACTAAATGTTTTATTTGACGGAAAAGACTAGAAATTAAAACCAAAATACTACTTGAAAAATATTAATTTCCATTATTTTATATCATATATCTAATTGAAATGAAATAATGCTTTGTATTGATGAAAACAAAATTCAGAATTAACGAGTAGATGAAAATATAAAAAATCTTCATAGCGAGCCAGCCATGAAGATTCGTCAAGTTCAGATAATGCTATACACCATGACTGTTATCAATATCATTTGGAGATGCTGGTAATGGTATCCTTGTAAAGAAATTAAATAATAATGAGATATGTCAATCTTACATTAAATAATAATGAAAGGTCCTAAGTGAACATCAATTTCATTACAAGCAGGCTATAATTCCTTACATTTGCATGCACTGTATGTTAAGCCCCTTGTTCGAAAGCATAATACCTTTAGCGCCAAATTTATGATTTAATTAAACTTGTTGAGTAAACGATGAGGCAGATGGTTTTAAATGTGTTAAAATGTACGCTGAATATTAACGCATCAAGTTTCTTCACCGCATATGTAATCTGTCCTACGGAGAGCTATTTTTTCACAATTTTTGTATTTTCATTACATGAAAAATTATGCTATCTTATTGAATTGGTGTAAAATATAATATCAAAATGAGAAATTTATATCATTTTAATGTCTTCAACTACTAAATTTTGTTTGAGTGAATGTATTTTGAATGAATTACTTTTTAATTTTTTTAGCCTTCGCTAGATGTTTTTCTCGTAAATTTCTGTCTTAATAGCATTTTTTATAAGTTTATGTATATTATGGGGTAATTTTTGATAATAAATTTGGAAATAAATTATTTTAACTTAATACATTAAGCCATTATAAGAAAATAAAAATTACATTTTTAAAATCAAATTTTTTTCTTTACCCATGCCATCCAGATTTTCATTATTGACGTAAGAATATATGAACGTTATTGCAAAAGTGCTCATATAGCTCAACATTATTTGTGAATAATTTTAAGCTTTATTAATTAGGAGATTTATTTATTTTAAATATTTTAATAAAAACAATTATCTTATGTAATAGGCATAAAACTATATCATGAGGCCAAAATTCGATTAAACTATAAAAACTGCGGCTCTAAGAAACGTACAGGTATTATACGCTTTCTATTTTATAATTCTTTTACGCGTAAAATTTTTGAACATATTTTTTGGACTAAAAAGGCTCTCTTAAGTTTTTGGATACCGGCATTCATCTAAATTGCAGATTATATGGCATACAACTGCCTTCAGTATAATTAAGATACGGACTTTGTTACAAATAACGCACAGTTGTGTGTTCAAGATAATGCGGACACAGAGTACAAAATAAATCAATTTTGTCACTTGGTAACAAATTAATAAAATGCAGGAGGTTTTCAAAACAATGAAGTGGAAAACAATTGTGATTTAACCCAATAATGAGGAACAATTAATAAGTTTACCACAAACATATCACACACTAAAAAAGAAGTAAACGGTAGACGCAAAACTTCGTTACTGAGAAAAGTAAGAGGATGGCGCAGTTTGGACATATTTTTTTAAAATTAGCATAGATCCGATGGTCATCTATCTAACGGGATGATACCCAAAAAATAACAACGAAATATGTCATTTACTCTTCGTTACTTCGACAATAAAATTGTAAAAAATATACCGAATTGTTGATTAGTCAAATATAGCAAATGTGGTGAAATTTAGATAAAAACGAAACAAAAAAAGTTTTAGGAACGGAATACATTGGGTGAAAGTGAAATAAACATTTGTAACATAACATCAAACTAATAAAAATGTATTGCAAAATTATTAATACGAAAGTCAAGCATATTATTGTTGTACATTAAAAAAATAACGTAACATTTTATTTATTCATGACTTCATGGTAGCATTCTTTCATTCCGCTTTGTGGGAATATATAGGCATGTGTTCATACTTTGTTAACAAGAAGATGACTTAATCTATTATACAGTATTGTGCTCATGAAAAATATATTCAAAAATTATTAAATATATTACATACAAATTTAAAATATTTGTGCAAAGTAAAATAATGTGCTATTTTTAAGACATTTAATAACTTTAGTTTAAAAAACGCTTGTATTAAAATTCTGAAAACCAATAAAATTCCTATAGACCGATTCGTTACCATTAAGTTAAATTAAATGGTGACGTTAGGTTTAACTAGTTTAGATTAAGTTTGTTTAGGTTAAGCTAGGTTAGGTTAGGTTACATCATGTCAAGACGTGTCGTGTCGTGTCATATTAAGACGTATCGTGTCGTATGGTGTCGCGTCATGTCATGCCGTACCGTACTGTGCCATCATATCACGTCATGTCATGTTATTTTATAATTGCTTAGGTTTACGCTGGCATATTTACTTTTGCCTAGACAATACGAATTTTGCCTGAAATCGAGTCTGAACTGTGTGTATATATATATATATATATATATGTAATTCAAAAAAGCAGTGTAGACGTGAAAAAATATTAAGATACCAAAGGGGCTTCTGGGTTGATAATCGTATCATTTATAATCAATCTCATTTCAAACAAATCTCTTGTCGAATAGGAATTAAAGATGTCTTCACAGTGAAACATGTGTTTTAATCACACACACCCAAATGCCCTACTTATCCCCATGAAAGGGCGTTAAACTTAGATGTAACTAATTAATAATTTATTAAAAGCTTATTTCAGCGGATTCACGTAGCTCTGGCACCGCTTCCTTTCAGATAATAAATTGAAGGCCAGTGTCGCCACGTAGGTACATTATCGAAACTAATTTTCCCTTCGTTTTACCGCTTTGCGCTGAATTTTATATTGAGAATTAGTAATTGAGGAAATAATTTAATTGTGATATTAATATTAAAAAAATAGCAAAACAAATATAAATTGTTCATATGATTTACAGTGCTGAGCTTAAAAACGACAAAACCCAAAAATACCTCTGTGGGCATTTTTTGGTTTTGTCGTACATGTATATTTATTAAATTATTGTTTTTATATTACGAAATCGATTAATATTAATATTATTATTATTATTATAAGATAGATAAACTACATCATGTCAATAAAAATACCCATAACACTAATTAGTTCCATGCAACGGAATTATAAAACTTACATATGAAAGTATTTAAATACTGTTCAAAATCCTGTCATAGGATTTCAGTATACTTAAAGTAATAAAAAATATCATTGTCCTTAATGCTTAAATTTCTCCTTAATAATGACATACGTAATTTTTGATAAAAGGCATTATAAAGCATTTGTGTTCATTTTGAATTTATTAAATATTGTTTTGAATTTGCAATAATTACAGCATAGCTTGAAGTTAGAAGCTACCACCAATAAAATCCATTTATCCGCGGATAATAAATAGAGAGCCATATAATTTCAGATAATTTACTTACGGAATATAAAAAGAAGCTGCAAACTAAATATATTTTCTAGTTTAATACAAAAGTGTACAAAAATAACAAAAGAAAATAAATTTGAAAAATAAATGCTATATGATTTCCCGGAAAACATATGCTTCTTGTGGAAATAAAATATGTATCTAAACACGGAATTTTTTAAGTATTTTTGCGAATTAAAATTTTATCTATTTCTTTAGTAGATTAATCCAACTTCTATTGACAATAACTAAATTATGAGTTATTATCAGACAAGATATTCACCAGACAAAACCGAAAACACTCAAATTTCTCAAAATATATTCACTAATTAGTACATTATCCGTATTCAATAAAAATGAGTGGTGTGATGCATCGCTCATAATTGGTATTTTAAACTGTTTGATGAATAATTACAATGCTTCCTTCATTGCTATTCAAGAATTTCGAGTTAGGAGTAGAATAAAGACACCCATTCAACTTAAAATGATTACTTCTATATGTGAGATCATATCATACAACTATTAAACATAAATTAATTATATTTTTACTCATTACTTTACCATTTTTAAACTGTGAATTCGAAGTTTTAGCAGATAAAATTACTTCGAAACCATATTGTATGTGATACATGGTATTTTGAATTATCCTGAAAGTTTTATCTCAATTATGTAAAGTCAATTCTTCTACTCTGGACATTTTTAAAGGAAAATTAAATTACTTAACAAAATATGCAAAATATTAGAAATTAATTATATTAGAAAAATTGCATTTAACCTTCATTCAAATTATGTTGCTGCTATATGGGACAGCGTGCATTCAATATATAATATGAGTGGTAAAAATGGATGTTAATTAATTATCATCCTCGTGAGATAAATTCATGCCACAGTTTTTTTAGTACTAAAATAGTTAATTTACAATGGATTTAAAGGCAATAGGAAAATACCTGCGTAACGTTAGCATATTTCAATTATATTTGTTGTACGTATGTAGTTAATGAGAAAACATTCAGCTTCGTCTACCTGTAACAAGCGGAACATAAAAATGCTTTAGAAAATTTATTCAACTTCTTTGTTTTAAGAAGAAGCAGAAAATATAAACGTAATATCACCTTGAAATAAAGAAGTAGATTGCATCCCTTCCAATAAATAAAACTAGTTGCTCCTTATGGGAAATGCAATAACCAAATTTTCTCCTTTTTTATTTCAAGCAACGCTGTATATGAAGAACAAGGTTGCCTCATTAAAATTTGATATTAAACGTTGACAGATTTTTATTCTAGACTAAATTTGCATACTAAAGATATGCTTTAATAAGTCTGTGTAAGTTAAGAAAGGGTAGTGTCGAAACTAATTTGACACGCATAATATTTCATTACTTTTAAGGATTCCATATCAAATATAGAATCCTTACAATGTGACTGTGCCCGTGTCCTTTTGTGTTCGTTCGTCACACCCTCGTAGTTTCTACAGTTTTAGATCCACCTGCAGGAAATTTTGCAAGCGGGTATTTTAGATAAATATCTAAATTAATGTATAAATGATGTTTCTATGCATCAGGACTTATTAAGCAATGGGGCTAAACCAATGTGAGCCGCCCTTACGTTTCGCTAGAAAAGTCTTTTAAAAGTTAACATATCTTCACTACTACGTTTATTCCTCCTCCACACCATTTTCAAATAAGATTGAAAAAATCTGGAAAATATCTCAAAAGTAACTCTACTAACTGATCTAAAAAAATGGCCCGATATTTTGTTTACAATAAATTTTGTGTACAAATGGAACGAATATGTGTTATATGTGACAGAATAACCATGAAATATTTACAGAAATAGTTCACGTAATATTCTGTGAGAAGTGTTAAGCTAGAAGACTTGAAGAGTTACTGCTAGTACTGGTTTCGTAAGAAAATTGTAAGTGCTTGGTTTAAATGTCACTAAAATGGGAGTTAAACAGTTAGAAAACCAGGAAATATGTAAATGGATCAATTACAGAAAATATTGACAAATTAATACATAAAGAAACATATTTTCAGTAAAAAGGAGGAGAAATATATACATAACCATTTTACTTAAAAAAAGTTATTTTAAAACCAAGCCTTTCACAATTAAATGAAACTACGTGATGTAGTATTATTTTAAGTTCTTTACCACGACCTAGGTTTCGTTGTATTACAACATCTTCAATAGAACGAATATGTGTTATATTAGCAAAGAATGAATTATTTCCTAATACCCCACCTGAAGATGTTATAATACAATGAAACCTAGGTCGTTTAAAGAACTTAAAGAAAGTAGAAATAATACTACATCGCGTATTTTCATTTAATTGTGAATATTGAATTTCTACAAAATTAACGCCAAATATATTCAATATTCAACCAAGCCTTCTTAAGCCTGTTAAGATGCAGAAAAATTTTAAAAATTACATTTTGCAATATTTTGTCATTGTCCTTGCAGATTAAATATGGATTGACGTATGTCAAATTAGGTAGGATCAAAATTAACAAAGCGAATAAGATACGTATTTTGTATATATTTATTAAAGGAATGAGCTTGTCGCGTGCAATTCGTAGTAATAGAAGGTTTCTACATCTGTTTCATCTCAGTCTGACGATGGAAAGGGGTGAAAGTGCATGAATAAAATTTAGTAAATTAGTACTGATGCTAACTTACACACCAACAAATGGAGTTAAGTAAAAGCGTGTAAAAATAAAAGTGAATCAAGTTCAATTTTTACTGCTCAGAATTATTGACAGGATAATGGTTTGCAAGTAAACGTAGAAAATTCTAACTTTCTAATTTATCTTTTATTTAGATATAAAAATTAACAATGGCATATATATTCCTAACATGTTCTAAATTATTTTCTTTGCCAATAAGCATTCACATATTCGCCTATTTGTTCAAGTCTTTCAGCGAACTCTCAGACATATAATATGCTTATAATATTGTATCGACAGGATCTTTATGCGGTATAATAGAGCTGAAAGAAACTTATCTGCCTTATGAATATGAAGTAAAATATTTTAACAAAAAATTGGGAAGTCGCTGTATGAGAGGCGATCAATTCGGTAAATTGTAATTTTGGATAAATTATGTGAATTTGTTTTTCAATTATGAAGTTGCTATACGTACTTCGATTCATGAAGATAAATGTTCGATGACGATAAATGTTTTTCCACTTGCCTCACATATTTCGATATATTTTAGTCTAAAAATAATGATATTTGCTTTGTGATCAAAATGGAAATATATTTATTTTACTAGGTTTATTTTTGAAGACTCTGTGGCACATTTTTAATAACTGAGTCGTCAAAGTTTCTTTGATGGCGGTTTTTATAAAGAGCAAAAATTTCTGTCACCCCTGATTTGTGAAAACAATAAAGGGATGCAGGGATGTGATCCCAGATTTTTAAGTAAAATATTGCACTGAATCCAAACCTGGAAAATATTTTTTTGTGTAATTTTCTATTAACATCTATTAACTATTAACACATATAGTGTTTCTAATATTTTATTGAAAAACTTGATTTAAAAACGTATATTAGAAAAATACGTGATAAGTACCAAAAGTGTTAAAGGAATAAATATTTATTCCTTTAACACTTTAGCAGTTATCCACACTCTGTAAATGAGTCGATTCAAATATCGTCTGATTTTAGATGTTGTTTGCCTTCTTATGGGATGAATATGCTAACAAGCCCAGTGAAGTTAATGCTTATTCTCATGTCAAGTCTGGTAGGTGAAGGAATGGAGGACGTAATTACGTTATGTTATGATAAATATATCTTAAGGTTACACTTGAATATGAGGTCGTCCTTCAGTTAAACTATAATTGGTTCTTTAAGTAATTGTGTTCAGGTGGATTTTAAAAAGATGGACTGTTTGAAAAAGCGAAACGTAATAAACAATGACAGTAGAGCAGACGTAACTTTTATATTATGTTTATATATTTCTGACAAGACATTAATATAGCCTTTTTACAAGATATCAATATAATTTCTGCAGTACGTATTGATAAAAGAAAGAGGATTTTGAGAAAAAAATATTCATTTTGAAAACTGCTTGTTTCGCTTTCCATTTTATTCTTTCTCATATTCTCTCGTTCTTCCTCTTTCTCCCTCTCCCCCGCTCCAGCAAAATATATCCTTTTCTTTCTTTGTTTCTTCTCCCCCTCTCTTTTCCAACGTATCCTCTTTCATTGTCTTATATTCTTATCACGTAAAATAGACATTATTCATCCATTTAATAAAAACTTTGTAAGTACGAATATAACTACAACTATGAGCGTTTAGCGTATACTTGGGCCTAAATATATTTAAGGTTACTTCAATCAATCTATTTACTAATGTTGATAATATTTTATATTGATATTTAAAATAATTTCTATAGTTTTAAAAGAAAGTCTAGATAAGTTTAAAGTAATGTTATTTATTAATTTTTTTTTACTTTGACAGTTTCAGAGATGGAAGGGAATGTATTTTGCTTCCAACATATTAGACGACCGGGCACATGAATATACAAATGATCCCGTTTTCTTTCATTTAAAGTACGGAAAGCTAAAATATCGTTACTGAAATGATACAAATCCTAAACCCAACGAACTTTTTACATAGAATTAAAGCAATTAATCTGCATTTTACAAAATTATGTGATACACAAAGTTAATATTATGTATGTCAATAAAATGATGATGAAAAAATCCTTATATTAAAATACTGGAAAAATTAATTCGTTCTTACTTCATTTCATTAAATAAATAACACCATGAAATACAAAAATTACACTGTCAAAAAGTTCATAATTATAAGTACCTTTAGTTATAGCATATTGTATTTTCTTTGATGTTGCAAACAAACCCTGAGATCCATTTTGGAATTTGTTCTTTAAACTTATTTTTTCACTCGGTAAGTAGATATTTCGAAATTAGGACAACAGTTTTAAAATTTACTGTAGATGTTTTAGAAGATAGAAGTACAGAGTTAGTATTAATAAATTGTGTATTTATTCTATAGGGATTCCATTTTGCATCGTATATACCTATGGTCCTTTATAAATATATCTCATTAAAGCGGCACTGTTGATAAGTCCGACAAGGAGACAATGACAACATTTTATTAAGTCCATACTGGTCGCACGTTGCCTTGTGAATCTTTAATTATCCGAAGTGAAACTTTTTTATAGAAGTGAAACTCTTAGCAAACCGCCTACTGCAACGTTTCTGAAATTGTATTTCGTCAGTATATTACGGCAATATTTTGATATTAAAATAACAACAAGCTTATGTCATTTTCCTCAAATGTTTTTTTAGTTGTTACATTTTCGAGCGAATAGAACTAGAGGGAATCTTCACTTATTAATTTATCTGACACAACTTAGCATTAATAATCGTTCGTTTGATTAAGATAATGGTAATTTAATACAACTTCCAATCAATTTCACTTTCACAGAATATTTTTAAAACAATTCACAATAAATTAAAAGCTCATTTTTCTTAATAAAGTGATGCGAAAATTATGTGAAAAAAATTATTTTCACACAAATTAAAAAATGGCAATACTAACAACTTTTTTCGACCACGAAAATGGAAAGAATATATATTTGAAATATAAAGACAACATTTTGAGCAAAATATATCTTATTTAGGTATTCATTTAAAGTTAAGTATCATTTTCCTATTAATTTTACTATATGAAACTAATTTACCCTACATATAAAAAGGAAAATGTTTGAGGATTTTATCTTATTGGTTTAAGAGAACCACATTCTGTTTTTTGACAATAAACTTAAAAGGAAATATGAGTAGTGTTAAATTTTCTCAAAGTGCGAAAAATATAAATCACATGAAATCTATACACTTAATACATAATATAATTTTTTAAACAATAAAGTAAGTACGAAAAAATGTTATGTGTCAAGGGTAAATATTATATTCATATTTAATAAATTGCCATCAAAGTCTTTAATTTCTTTTCACTTAAATTCAAAAATTAAACATTCATGGAAAATATGTTTAGTTTCGACTTATCTCAATGCACGTTTATGAAAGCTTCTTTTATTTTATTTTGTATAACAGTGCTTAAAAACATTTTATAAAGCCAAATATCTGAAGATGATTTAATATACCAATATATACGAGTCTATTTCTATAACTCCAGATCGTACTTGAAAGTGTCATACTTTTTTATCGTGCTGTGACGTACGTACACAAAACTATTTCAGCCTGAAATACTATAATATTACGATTCATGTGACACTAACTAAATGTTCATAGTTTATATCATATAATGTATATACTTCTAACGTAAAAGTATTTGTAATATAACTTTTGTTCTCACTTTACTGCTCACATTGAAGAAATTGATACTTTTACTAACAGTGGGCATAAGACACGACTTACAGTTTTGGACATAACTGACGAGAAAATTTCCAATTTTTATGCTATAAATAATAACGAAATTGATATATTTCAAACGAAATTATCTCAAAGTAACAAATTTATAAAGGGGTTTTGTAAAGCTAATAATGTAACCTTAGTCTACTTCATTTACTTTTTATAATAACCTAATTTGACGTACGATAATAAGTACTTAAGTTTAATTGAAGTTAAATTTCCATCTAATGTTTACTGATTTATATAATCAGTTCTTTATGCTTAATGCATATAGAACTGACCATATATATATATATATATATATATATATATATATATATCACCCCTTGAATTTCAAAAGTTAATTCACAAAGCTTTGTGGATCATAAAACTTTACTTACCCCGATACCTGACCTCGTAAAATGCTGTTATATAAAAGAACACATAATTAACCCGTAACAGATGCTTGTAACCGTATTGCTGTTGTAACTATATTAGGGTCTTACATAATGCGTAGAATGCTTTAGTAGCGAACCTTGGTCCAACACGAACTAACAACAAAATTACAGGAGAAAATATCTGATGTTAAGTTGCCTTATAGATAATTTATCACCGTGTTAACTTTGTTCATTCGTTCCTTCATGTGCGAGCGGTTCTTATGACGTTATGCCTTTATTATGAGCGAATAAGGTGCTTACTTGTAGTGAGGCATTCATGTGTAGCTGGATCAAATTGTATACTTCGCTTAAACATGTTTCATAACTAATGTGTCCAATACAGAAAAAAGGTGTGCGCTTAAATTTTATGTTATTAATTAATTTTTCTGATTAGGTACAGCTTGTAACCACACTGTACAATGTACTATATTGAGTTCATTTTTATTCAACAATATTACTTCATTATAGTGGACGATTTCAACCATAAACATTATATAACATCCATCTGTATTCAGATAAATACAGGCATGCAAATATTTGTTTTTCTGGTTCAAATATAACGGATAACCTTTAAATATAGAACATATGTAACTCGAGAATAAATACACAACTTCTTATGATAATATAATTAAACTTATATTTAAAATCGAAATTGGAATAAACCGAGTTATGTCAATCAACTAATTAATTAATAATTTCTCAAACATTTCTAATTTATCTGATTTTGTCTTAATAATTGCAACTTAGGATGGAACAATATGAGATTCACATATTGGCTGTCATTACAGAAAGCAACCTTTAATATTATTTAAGACTTTGTTGTTGTTTGTTATGTTATATAAAATGGCTTTAAAGTTTTAGCCCTAGCTGTTCTACACTCCAACATTTATCATTTGTGACGCATTATCTCATGTACTTGTATATCCTTAGCATATGTTAAATTTATTACCCAAGTTCTTCACCAGTTTATTGATATAAAATATACGTATACATTCATATATCAAAAGGTGAGTAAACTCAAAAATCGTGACAACATTACATTTACAAATTCCATTAGCTACGATATTAATACAAGTTCCGCACTTCAGAAACATTCCAATGTGCATCGTATATAATCATGTTCTAATCAGAAACTACCGAAAGAGGATTCTAATATTTCACTTTTTGTTATAAAATCCTCCAAAACTGCGAGCTCACACTTCAAATAAATGATAATTTCAGTTCATTATTCATGAGGTGTGCACATTTTATAATCTTTTTTAAATTGGGAATCGACAATCAACAAACTGGTCTGGAAAAAAGTCCATTAATTATTCATAATTTTTTTGTCTAATTCTACAGTAAATATGACATATTAATCACACATTTTCATTTAATGTATTGTACCTTTATCTTGAGTACACTTTCTTGCGCATCAAAAGCTTATTTTTTTTTCAATTTTCGCAATAAAATGGTATTGTTATATTTTATTCTTAGACCCATAAAATATTGCAGTGCTGTGTGGTCTACGCCAAATTCCACTCCTCGTTTTACAAATGCATGCTTCGTAGCAACCTCTTTAACTAAATATACTACCCTCATTAGATTTCTCGTGATAAATAAAAATAAATTATTAAAATCGGTGACAAAATTAAATTTTTATAAATTTGTCCTGTGTAAAAAGTGGTTAAATTTGAAGTGATATAAATACCTAAAAATATGTGTACAAGACTGCCAGATACTAAAACTCAACAATCTAAATTAATGAACCCATCATTAATTTAGATTCTAGACCAACGCACACGCGCACACGCGGTCATGCATACACTACCAAGTAGATTCCCTGCGTCCACACAACATGTTTTTAATTTCATAATACTCAAGACTCTAATACAATATATCAATTTTTATCGCTACTGATGTCTAACAAATTTAAAAAACTTTTATTTTCCATAAAGCTATTAAAACATTGAAAACTATTACAGCAAAGGTAAAAATATCTAGTTAAATATTATAAGCGTCTATTTGCCACCTGATTTAAGATCCTTAAAAACAATTCATCCAAAAATTAAAAATAAATCACCTTCAAAATGTAACTTTCTGGTAAAGTAGTAAATTAAGTATATAGAAGACCTTAAAACAAAGCTGAAGTTATTACGCTGATATACCACCGAATTATAAATGGAATATTCTCTGCGATCCTTAGCTGAGAATATTCCATTTGTAATATAGAATAAGCCCCAAATGTTTTCAAATTTCTATTTTTTTTCTTTCCTTCTTATTTCCAGTAGGTTATACCAAGAACTTACATTTTCGTATTAATCTTAAGCTATGTATTTTCTTTATAATTGACTAAAAGAATATTGTGACCAAAAAAATAATTGAAAAAAAACAACTTCCGTTCTAAATTCTCTACATGCGCTCGATCGGTATCTTTTCGTAATAAAAGGAAAAATCAAAATTGCTAAAATATATTTTACTATAGATAAATCTAATGACAAATTGTTAGTTTACTTATCATCATTCACATGTATAGGTGCATAACCGTCACCTATCTTGAAGAATAAATGTGTATGTAAATACACATTTATATTGCTGAAAGTAAATCTTTACATTTTACGAATACATTTTTGAAAAATAACTGCTAAAATAATAAGTATGTACAGAAATTATCGAAGTTATCGTCAATATCGATGTTTTATCCACAAAAAGGTAACTAGCTCGGTTTGTGCAGTTATGCCATAAGCACACCGACACGACCGGTTTACAATTAGCACCTGTTGATATACACACGTACGTGTGTATATGAACCGCATACACACGTGCACACACACACATATATATATATATATATATACTCACGTACAAAACAGATAATAATAACAATAATTATTTTTATACAAGTATTACATACAGATATATAACTACATTCACATTATTACCTTAGAAGGAGACGTAGCGCAAAGAAAAGCAGTAAAAACTAAAATTCGACGGTTCCATGTAAAAATAATTCGAGTGACTAATGATGTTTTTGTTCAGATTCGTTGCATTCTTCTTTTGATAGTTTTTCACTATTTTTTTCGTAAATAAGAAACCAAATTAATTTTAATTTTTGTTGAATGTGTTAAAATTTATTTTTAGCACTGTTCCTAATCTAATTTAACCTGGGTTCATGAAAATATTGACCCTTCATTTTAGAAGAATCAATATAAGTTTATTAACAAAAAACACATCTGCTGAGGTTTTATTGAAGACACTTCAATAATTTTGTTTTTTAAGTAATGTAGATTGATATAAATTGGAGATTAATTTAAATATGTCAATAATTTATAAATACTTTGTTCAGATTACTAAAATTACTGAATGTTGATAAATATTTTTTTTCCATTAGTTAAATAGAATTAAAGTCATTTGTTTCTCCAACATAACTATGTGCTACCTAATTGAAATTGCTAGCAAAACTATGTAAGATCATAAAATTTCTCATTAATGGTTTATCATATATTTTATATTAATGAAAAGACTTGTAAATACAAAATAAATACTATGACTCTCTTCACGTCGAATCAAGAAATATTGTTCATTCCACTTCTTTATACCGTTGTAATATACAGAGGTTAATACATTTCAAATATTGCGAGAAAATTATGGTATAAAAATAAAAAAAACTCAGGTTTTAAATAAATATCCATTATTTTCTTGTGTATCTTTCTACTGCACTAAAATATATTTTTACCAATAATTTAAAATTCCTTCCTGTTCCCATAATATTAAATTCTTATAAAATTATAAGAAGAATATATATTCACATAATGTAAATCAAAAGAACGAACCATCGGTTAGATTAGTGTAACCATCCAAAAAAATGAAAACGTAAAAAGAAAAGTGTTACAAAGTGCTTGCCTGCACAAAAACAAATCGACTTGCAGGAAGAGAGACCGAATAGAAAATGCAAAATTTAGTAGAATCTAGGAACAAGCTAATCAATCCATAGGAATCTAAAGCTTAGTAGTCTATTTGTGAAAAACTTCTGCTTATTTCTAAAAGATTATATTTCCTTGCTTCCTACACAATACAACTAAACTCTTCTTCTATGGTCGAACACACATACTTATATAAAGTTTGTTACGAATGCAGAAATAGCATACGACGCATCTAAGTCTCGTATTACAATTAAGCATGCATTTCATAGTTGGTAACTTATTGATTAAGATGAAATACTTCTAAGCTTTGAACCTTTGAACTTAAATCATACTCGACACAAACGTGAATAGAAGTATATCTATATCATTAGCGCTTTGCGTATTTGCTGACAAAGCCTAATGACAGAACTATTGGCTTCGTGGAGATAGCAGGCTGAATATATTTTTATTGCCAAGTTGTGAATATAGACAGGAGAAATATTATTTTAAGTGTGTAATATTTTAAAGGTTTTCTCCAAGGAATGGAACAATATAAAACAAAGAAAAATATAAAAGAAAGTAAATATATAGCACAAAATAAGAACTATTGCAAAATAACATTCGGTTGTGAAATTTTTTACACAAGGAATGAAAAATTGTGAAGTTACTTAAATTACAATTAATTTCTGGTTTATATGTCCATAACTCATATTTAAAAAATTAAAGAAGGGTGTTAAAGACTTTTTAAATCTTACTATCTCCCAATTTTGAAATGAAACACACCGGATATAAAAAAGCAGATGAATTCAAGCTCGTTTTTACATCAAAAGACTTGCCTAATGAATCGTGCGAAGGTTTTCTGTTTTCCCTTATCATGTATGAGAAGGTATTTAACATTTTGCTACATGTTAATTAAACTCTCAGTATGAAGCATTTACTTGAAAATTTCCTAAATATTAGTCTAAAAATATAGAAACTGTCAAGCTTTGATATATAGGATTTGGCAGATGGGGAAAGGATTATGACAAAATTTTAAGGATAAAATTTTTTGCCATTTGGTTATAGAACCATAAAATTTATCGCCGTAATAAAATTACGTACCAATGAAAATTGACAAAATTAACTCTGGAGACATACAAGGCAATTATTATATCCACAAAATACGTGAATATTGCTGATTCAGCATGGTTAGAGGTTGACGTTGTTTACGGGGAGTTATTATAAAAATTGTGTTGTTAAGAAATAAGTACACTTGGCAATAATTTCATTTAATGCCAAATACGATTCTGTGTCATAATTAGTTAATGACCTGGATATACAACAATATAAATCCTATCATTGATAAATCCATATAAAATGTCAATGAATTCTTTCTTCCTTGCCTCTTTCCTTAAACCTTGAATTTCCTTAAACCTTGCGGAATGTTATGAATAAAGATAAACAGAAAGCACGCATGCATATATGAAGGCACGTCCAAACCACTCGCTTATATAACTGGAAAATATAATGAGGAAAACCGTATTTTTAGTGCACCATAAGTAATAACAAAATGCTTGTGAAACAAAAGTGATAAACATATGTATTTGGTTATCTTACACTTATCGTTTGTAATCTCACAATCAAAGCCTTTCTAAGGCTTAGATTATGAGATTGAATTTTGTTATAAAAATAGATTACGGGACAACGTGACAATTTAAATTAAATAACAAACAAATTGGGTAAATAAATCTCTCTC
Organism: Druceiella hillmani; assembly: GCA_039881145.1. Classification (NCBI taxonomy): domain Eukaryota; kingdom Metazoa; phylum Arthropoda; class Insecta; order Lepidoptera; family Hepialidae; genus Druceiella; species Druceiella hillmani. The sequence continues at coordinate 14,557,243 of JAYKKI010000059.1, read as the reverse complement.
TAAATTAATAGGTATTTTTTCGGGTAATATAATTTTACTTTAAAATATTATTGTCATTACTGCAAAATATTATATTATTGTTATTAGTTATAGATAGATCAGAGGATATCCGTTATTTTTGCCAAACTTTCGTTATGAAAAATGTAACTATTTTTGTGTATCCTACACTTACAAATAAAATTAAAGAAATATGAAAAAAAACTAAATATCTTTGTTCGTACCTAAATTACAGGATCAACATTTTTGGCAGATATTATGCAAATGGAACCAATGACCAATATAACTCGTAACGTTTCTTTATGTTTTACATCGATTCCTCTCATATAATTTATATTTATTTCTATAACTTTAAATGTAATATAACGGTATATAAAAATACACTACGATTGAAAGAAATATATTGGCCGTTTAACTTCTTTCGTGAGTCTTATTAAAGTTCCGCAGTAAATAGAACCCTTACAAGATCGATGATGTGTCGGTACGTCCACCAGTCACAAAAATTAAAATTGCTCATAGCAACTAAACGTATTAATCCGCACATATCTCAATTGCTTAAACAGAAAAAAAATACCTAGTAAATTTTAGGGCGTTAACTTAATAAGTCAATTTTTTTAAATTAAATGTGCCTCATTTGGTTTATCACTCGAAAGTGCTATGTATAATGTATTGTATCGTTTGAAAGGTCTATCCTTTTAATATTCTTAAGAATATTTATTTCATATTTCTAATTATTATATCTTCCAAGACATATTTAAAAAAATACAGAGAAAATAAGTTTTCCCCAGGTATGTCCGAAAGTTCTTAACCTCAAATTAAGAAAAAAAATATGGGTTTTTATTCAACATTTGTAGGAAAGTTATAGTAATGATTCTAGATGTGAGAAATTTTTGTAACACGCACCAATTTTTCACGCCTGTGAAAAAGTAGTAGGCAATATGTTTACGATTTTCCATATTCACTGTCGACTTTTTCAGAAACCATGGAACGCAAAATTTAATACTTTTGCACATAATTTTCATGGGAAAATATTTCCCAAATATTTATATACAATTTAAAGAAAATGTAAATAAAAGTCTATTTTTTTTTTCATTTTATATCTCATATGGCGGTTATATCGAAAGGGCTTATTACGAGGAATAAAACAATTGTTTCATAATAATAAATTGCACATTTAAAAGTTATTTCCATGAATATGAGAAAATAGAATACCCCTTCCCCTATATCTTGAAAACAGTGTTAGAAGATTATAAGAAAACAGTAATAACTTTTATTTATTTAATCAATGTATCCCCTAATATGTATTTAAATTCAATATATGCTTGTAAACATATTAGATCGTTGGGAGAGTTTTAAATGATGAAACTAAATATAGTAATAAGGAAGTATTTTATACGAATAACTTAAAACACTATATTCAAAAATGATATACAAAAAAAATGTTTGCATAAAAAATAATAAAAATGAAAAACCGCCAAAACCGACTGTGAAAATATGTACATTTTTTGTCAAATGCGACGACTATACACTGTAACCAACTCGATCCGTGAGTGTACCAAATAGAGCAACTGGTCCGTACTGCCAAACAGATAAACAGCATCCTATTTAGATGAAGATCTTAAATCGCAGCAGCTAACTATCTGGACGAGCATATATGTAGGCGTGGCGATTTATGGCGCCGCGCACGTAGAACTTACCGCTCCCACTTAAAGTTGGCCAGCTCGCCCTGCCCAGCAAGTACTGCAAATAAACTGTCGACATCGGAAAGCAGCTCGGTAATGTTCTATTTTGTGTTGGGTAGAAAACGGACTCATTTTAGTTTCGTGGAATAGCACGGCGTACTAGTCTCTAATCAATTTAATAGTTTATTCCAGTAGAGCACTTCATACTCCATGCAGTTCCGCTTATGAGTATGTTTTATATGTGATAAAATAACAAAGAAACCTTCACAGAAATAGGTTTTTAAATATTCTGCGAGAAAAGAATTACTGTAAACATCTGGGAAGAATTGTTGGCAAAGACTGTTTTTTTTAAGATTTAATTTTCATAGTTTAAAGCTTGCTAAAGTGTAGGACCTGAGTAAAACAAATCAAAATCCCAAAAAATGCGAAATAGAAGCTAGTAGAGAAAATATTGAAACAAGAATACAGGAAGAATATAATTTTTAGTATGAACGAGTTAAAACAATTTCCAAAAATATTATAGAAAAACAATTTTAAAAGCAAACTTTGCTAAAATTCATTGAAATAAAAAAAAAGACCATAGCTAACCATGATCCTAGCAGAATAAATGGAGATCGGTGTATGTCAAATACGGTAAGATTAAAATTAACAAAGCAAACAAACCATATAATTTGATACTGGTTTATTAATAGAATGAAATGCTTGTCACGTGAAGTTCGTAGTAAAAATCAAAATGAATTATGTTTATTTTTGTATTTACACCCCTTGACAGGACAACGGTGTGAAAGTATACGTAGAAAACTATTTTTCATACAGATAGAAATGGTAGCATCGTTACACATAAACTCAACATGTTCTATATTGTTTTCTTTGCTACAAGCATTCATATCTTAGCCTGTTTTTTGGCTCTTTAGTGATCTCTCAAACATTTGATGTTTCCTTAATATTGTATCAACAAGATTTTTCACTGTGGTAAGTAATTACGCTGAAAGAAATTAATCTGTCATAAGAATACAACACACCTTTTCTTGGTAAAAAAAATGGAAAACAATGGTGTGAGATACGATTAATTTGGTAAACTATACTTTTTGGATAAATTATATAAATTTATTTGCTAGTAGTATTCCGATTCAGAGATATATGGTTTTCCACATGCTTAAAATGATATATTTTAATTTAAAAATAACGTACTTTCTTCATGATAAAAACCTAAATGAACGGAGACTTATTTTAAAGAAACCCTGTGGTATGTTTTTCATTCCATCCCAGTTTTAATTAATACGTCATAAACTTTTCTCCAATGACGATTTTAATAGACAGCTAAAAATTCTGTCACCCTTTGATCGTATGAATAATAAAACGATGTCTCCAGATTTTAAAGTATAAATACTACTTTGAACTAAAAGCTGGAAAATAATTTTCCGCTCAATGTCAGTATAAAACATCCACATAATAGTTTTCATTTATTATTAAAAAAACTTGAAGCCAACATATTTATGCAGCGTATATTTATAGAACTAGTTGTCTTACATAAATATAGTTTAAAATAAAATGCGTATTATAAAAATATATGATAATACTCAAAAATCTTAAATGAATAAACATTTTTCGTAGTTATCAACACTTAGTAAATGAGTCAACACAAATGTTTTTTCTGATCTTAAGATGTTGTTTGTCTTTTTTACGTGAGGAACGAACTAATAATCTGAGTGAAGTTCAATGAGTGGAGGACGTAATTACGTTATATAATGCTGAATATATCTTAAAGCTACAAGTAATTAGGGTATTCCCATTCAATTTAACTCTAATCGGTTTCTTAAAATATAATGCCGAGTGGGTTAAAAGAAAGGTAGACTGTTTCAAAAAGGGAAACGTAGGAAATAACGCCAGTAGAGCAAAAATACCTTTTGTAATGTACAAATACAATACGTATTTGTACATTTCTGACACGACACGGGTAGGATATTTTGACAAAAAGATAATATAATTGGAATGGTAAGTATTAAAAAAAAAACTTATGATAATGGCATTTTAAAGGGCGACCGGAAGATACAGAGTAGTGTGTACAAAAAAATTATTGTTTTTGAGTACTGTTTGTTCCACTGTCCATTCTTCCTCTTCCTTTTTATCTCTCGCTCTATGTCTCTCTCCCTTTCCCTCGCTCCAGCTAAATACATCTTTTCTTTTTTTCTATACCCTTTTTAATTTTCTCCTATTTATTTTTTTTTATTTCTTCTCCCTCTCTTTTGTTCCAACTTATCCTCTTTCACTAACTCATAACATTTTAAATTTTCTTGCTTTAATTTTAATAATTGTGGATGATTTCAATTACCATTCATTTAACTCAACAATGTATCATTGATTGACTCACATCATCCTCTCGACTAAAAATGGAAACTAACGCTTGCTCAATAACTCAATAAATCTGAAGCGAATTGATTTAAGGACGTTGTAAATATTTGAAGCCTATATTTCTAGATAGGGTTCTAATCCCTAATCAGAAAGCAATTTGAAAATACTCCATGTAACTTACTAGAGTAAAATCGGAAATATATTTACCACGTAGACCAGATCTAAATACCAAATGTCCTTGGCGGTCAACAACAGTATTGTAGCCGTGCGCTGCCTTGGGCATTAAAAAGCTCTCTGCGTTCAAGCCACTGCTAAAAACCGATGCGGCAAATAAGAAAAATCTGTCGCCAATAAAGTAGGGAAAAGTTCGTTTTATTCTTTCGTACAGAAAACAAATTCACTGGGGTGCAATACACGAATCCACTTGCAAAATTTAGCATAAGGAATCTGCCTTTTCGTATTTCCTTTAACTTGTGTGTTTTATTGGCGCTATTAACATTTTTTATGCCCTTTTCCGGTAGATTACCGATAAGTTTCACATGGAGGGGCTATTTGTAAATTGTGTTTTATTTTCATGGATCAATTTGTTTGTTTTTAAAGAATTTTTCGGTATTTATTTTATTACAAGTATGTAAGTTAATTACCTGATTTTATTATCTTTTGTTCATTCTAAATATAGTTTCTTTTTTAGTATTTATTTTTTATAAATCGCGTTGGGGTTAGCGGCAATAATGGAGCAACAAGTAGTGAGAGATAATAATATTTCCTTGCGGAAAAATATTAGTTTCTTCGTTTTATATAAAATTGCTATACTTTAGCCGTGTTAATGACTTCCATGAAGGTGGACCTAATAATATATAGGAAATTATATGTTTCATACTTAATAAAAAAAATTACGGAAATCTGGAACACGTGAAAATTATTTGCTGCGTGGAACAGATACGGATACGCAAAGTTTATAATGCAAACTTTAAGTCTGCTGTATCGTGTATGAATACTTACTGCTTTCCTTTGACATTGATACTAAAACGTTTTGCTTTGATATGTACACTTTGAATTTGGCTTTGATACTGATGCCAAAATCACTTGCCAGCAACTAGGTTGCTCAGTCGTGGTTTGAAGTAACTACCACTGTCGTGTTTAGTTCCTTAATAATATTTGTTTGCAGAGATCTGATTCAATTTCCAGATCGGACACTTTTACCGTACTATACCCGTCGTTTGTGGTATTCGATACATTCATTTTATTAACTTTGCCTACAATCTATGTAGCAAGAGGTTCGTAAAATAATTGATGTTTAAATTAAAGCTAATTTTTAAAATTTTGATAAAAGTAAATTACACAGATAATTGTTAAATTACTAAGAGTAAACACTCGACAGAATATAGTTTTCCCCAAATTCCATTTCTAAACCCATTAAAAAAAATGTATGATATTAAAAAAAGTAAACCAAAAGTCAGTAAATATTATTCAACCAATATGCACTTAATTTGTTGTATGTGTATTTACACGTTATATGTATGAGTATAGAAAAAATAAGAATAAAATGATTAATTATTAATAAAAATTAACAATGCATTACTCGTATTTGTTTAATATAATTTTTACGAAAGTGGTTTTAACTTTTCTGTGTACAACAAAAATATATTTTTGACACTGCCTGCTGAAAGTGAGCAGACAATCAAAACCTTGCAACTGCATTTAGGATAAAAATTAAAAAAATGTATAATGAAAATATCATAGATACAATACAATAGTCAGGTACCGTTTGGAAATATAATTTGTAATCGTTTTTACAATTTTAATATTTTTGACAAAAATAATATCACAGACTAATTTTCTTGTCAAATAATAAAAATGCGCGTTCAAAATAATTACAAAAAATCTGTTTCTTTATTTACAACGCCATAAAAACAATGTTAAAGGAAAGGTTTAACGTTTTTATAGGGGATGCCATTCAATTATTAAGGCTTCGTGGAAAAGCAAAACTAAAAATTAAATACCTAAACTTTTATATAGTGAACCACTGAACTACCAAATTCACTTTTATTAGCAATGAAAATCAAGTGTATCAAGGTAAGAGTTAGCAATAAATTTAACTATTATTTGTGTAATCACTTGATGACACTTTCTGAAAAAACACAATTATACGATATAGATTAGATAGAATACACAAATTAATTTTTTTATTATAAAAGCAACTTAATATAAGATATAAAAGCTAAGAAATATTTAGCATAAACAATCTGAATAAATGAGAAACTGGAAATTTGTGTATCCAAAAAACCCGGTGGTATAGAATAAGGTATTTTAAATTAACAATTCGCTAGTTATGCCGTTATACTGAATATAAATGAAAAATTATTTTCAGTATTTTGTAACTAGCAGAGCTCCTTGGTTGCAATTATATTATGACAGGAATTAATATATGCTAACAGGAATTCGAGTAGTATTATGCTGTAGTATCAAAGAGAAATAGCATGGTAACAAATTCTCATCTGGCCACACAAAACCAATACCGCTATTAGCTCTGTATTTAATATCTAAATTATAATTAAGGTTAATAAATAATTATTACGTATTAGCTCTAAGACATTTATAGTTAAAACAGACAAAGAGTGAACACTTGTTAATTGAACCGGAATTCATATAGAAAAAATATCGTTTTCATTACTTTGTTTTTTTGAAATAAATATTTGTTTGAACGTTTTTTTTTCATTTATTATTTTTTACAAAGACAGGAAAGTTAATTTAGAATTAGGTTTTCCGGAAAATTTGAAATCCCGGAAAAGGGTAAAAAATATGGAAAAAAATGTCCATAATTTAATTATTTTATATTAACTAACTACGTACTTGAAAAACGTATTTTAATACTTTCATCTTATTTTAGAAGACATTTACTTGTTTCGAAATGTTTTACTTAAATAACATAGTTCTCGGGATCAAAAATGCACTTTTATATCTATTTTTTTATTTAATTTATATTGTAATAATAATATTTATTTTTTTTTATTTATTGGTATATAATACATATAACATCCAATAATGTCATTATTACGCCGGATACAATTTTTCACTATCACACAAAATATTTTTAAACCAAGTCCCCCGACAAATAAAAACAGAAAAATACAGCTAAGTTAATGAGCAAAAACTATGGAAATAAACATCAAAAACAAACAAAAAGTGACATTCTAATAATTTTTACTTTTGCCTACAAAACTTCCATTACTTTCACTCTAAAACAAAGATATCAAAAAACTAAGGAAAGTAAACTAAACTAAGGAAACGTTTAAAAAAATGTAATTATGTCCACTTTGATAAATCATATTACGATAAATCTACCTTACATAACAATTTTTTTAAAGGAATTGTAGCAAGATTAATGTTACACGTTAGCATTAGTATAAAGTAGAATATTAGCAAAAGTATCGAGTTGTATATGAACAAAAGTCCCCAGTTCTATGTCAACAAGGGTTTGCAGTTTTAAGTTAGCAAGGGTACCAAATCGTGTTCTAGGAACGGTACGGGGTTTTATGATAACAAGAGTATGGAATTTTATTTGAGGAAGAGTTGTATATTAGCACTTAGCTGCCTAACCCCAACCAATATAAGAGCGTAAACAATTTCTGTTTCCAACAGCTAACATTTGTAATGCGTCAATATTTATCATAGAAATGGGTCTCCGTTAAATGTAATAACATCTTCGTGGTACGTACTCAATACTTATCTCAAGGCTTTGTCGATCATAATGAAATTTTGTTTAAAACCTACAAAACAATTCTATAAGCAGTAAATTGTTTCGTACAAAGAAGACAAACAAACAATCAAAATGTGATTACATTTTCTTAGGGCTTACCTCAATAAACTCAATAAATTATTATAAAATATTATATCCATGTAGAGATATTAAATAATTTGTTAATGTTATACTGAAGCATGGAATTGTGTTATTCCATAATTTAGAGTAATGTTACGAATCACGCTCACAATTAAAATTATAGAAAAAAAAATATTATCAATAACTTTGGAATAGCCAACGGATCTTATTAGGGATGTTTAATTTTTAAAAAATGGTTAAAAAAACTGTTTTATTTCGATTTGGTAAATTATAGATCATATTTTTTATTTTTATTAAGCTTTTTTAATTATTATGTTTTTAATTAATAAATCTCGTTATCTTATAGTTTTTTCTGTTGTAAGTTCTGCCAGTTATACAAATTTCATTTTTGAACTTTTGAAAAGCTACAATTTAGACCTATCCTTTGTATGATTTCACGATATTTGCTTAAGGTGGAACTGTAAATGTTGTTTTTTAAAATTTACCGATTTAATTGATTTGGAAGTAATTTTTATCCGGACTAAATTAAACAATACCATTACTTTAAAATAAATAGAATTATTAAAGAAATACATTTTGTAAGTAGAGCTTGCAAGCAACTAGCCAATGAAATATACTCTTACAGCTTTTTGTGGGTCACCATTTTGAAATTGATTGCAGAAATTTCTGAAGATAGAAGCGCTGAATTAGTATTAACGAATTGTGTTTTTTATCTAAAGATCACTATCTCACTTTTCATCGTAGATACCTAAAGCTCTTTACAAATATATCTGATTAGGGTGACACTGCTAATAAACCCGACACAGAGACAATGACAGAATTTAATTAAGGCAGTAATGGTCGCGCGTTGATTCAATTCATTTAAATTAAAAAAATTAAACTAATAGCTAACTTTTGACCCCAACTTACCTCAATGACACCAATGAACATTTTGTTATGGTTATGAAGATATATCTTCAAATTGTCCACCTGAAGATGTCATATAACGAAACCCAGGTCGTGGTTAATAATTTCAGTAAAGTTCATATAATACAACCTTACTTAGTTTCATTAAGTTGTGAATAAAAATTTAGTGATAATGAATTACTACAAAATTAAAGCAAATGTATTCAATAGCTATGCTCAAAAATTAATTTTTTTGTAGCTAAATATTTTAAAGTTATTTAATGTACCAATATGTATATTTCCATAACTGCAGACAAAACATGAAAATGCTGGTCATCCTCAAGTTGTGTCATCAAGTATTATAATATTATGACTCTCGTCATATTTATCAGACGTTCACAGTTCACGTTACATAATGCAAAAATGTTTGAAGTGAACATTTTTATAATATTACTTCTATTCTCACTTTAATACTCACATTGAAGTAATTGAAACTTTTACTTCCACTGATAATAAGACACGACCGAGAGTTTTGGACACAACTGACGAGAAAACCAAGTGATAATGTAATATCGGTTTATCTATAAATAGCAAGAAAATAGAGATGTGTTTTAAATTAATTATCTCACAGTCACGAATTTCTAAAGGGATTTTAGCAATCTAACAATTTTAAACTGGTTGATTTTATTAGCTCTTGATTTGACTTAAGATAATTACTCAAATTTAAGTAATCAAAACTTCAATTTAATTTAAGCAAATTATATATATTAAATTGAGTATTTTATTTAATTAACTTTATATTCATTAAAACTTTATATATCAACGTTAAAACTACATACATTAATTCACAAACTTTTGTGGGTAATAAAACCATTCTTACTCCAAACGTGACCTCATAATTTTTTTGTAAATAAAACAATACAAATTAATCCCTAACAAACTTACGTGACCGTATTGCTGTCATAATCAATTTCAGATCTCACATAATGCGTACATTGCTTTAGTAGTGAACGTAGGTCCAACACGAACTAGCAAATAACTTACAAAAGAAAATATTTGATATTACATTCCTTTATGGATAATTTATCAGCGTGTTAATTCTGTTGATTCTCTCTTTAACTTGCGAGTGGTTCTGACAACAACATGCCTTCATTAGGAGCGAAAAAGGAGCTCACTTATAGCTAGACGTTTGCATGTAGCTGGGTCAAACTGTATACTGTCTCATAACTAATGCGGGTAAAACGGAAAAAAGTGTGCGCCCTCACGTTCGGTTCGGTGTAATTACCTTTATGTTATTAATTAACTTCTGTGATTGGGCACAGGTTGTAACTATACGGTACTATGGATTATATTACGTTCATTTCTTTTCAACAATTTTACGAATAGAGAGCCACTTATACAAATATAGCTTATTTAAAATCTATCTGTATTTACATAAAATTACGCTCACGAAAATATTAGTTTTCTGGGTTAAAAATAAAAGTTTAAATGCGGCCGTGTAATTCTAGAGAATATACACAACTCCGTGTGGTAAAGTAATTAAACTCTTTAAAATCAAAGTTATAATGAACTAAGTTATAACAATCAAGTAATTCTTTCTCAAAAATTTCTGCTTTTTCTAATTTCATGTCATTAGTTGCATGTTAGGATGGAACAAACCAAATTCATTTATGGGCTGTCCTTTAATATTCACCCTTGTATAAAGCAACCGTAAGTATTGTCACAAAGCTCCATTTCTTAAAACTATTTCGCCCTAAATCTGTAGATTTTAACTAACGATATACTACTTTTTATATAAAAATATTATTAAATTTTAGCCCTGGACGTCCTGTACTCAAACATTTATGAGTGTTAACACGAATGAGAAACTTTCCTGAAACATTTGCAACATATTATCTCATGTACTCCTATATACTTTTTTCTTAGCGTATGTCATATATATTAGTAAAGGGCTTGTCCGGATTATCGATAAAAATATATGTGTACACTCGTGTATAAAATAAGTAAGTTAACTCAAAACGAAGGACAAGTTAAATTTGGCAATTACATTAACTGCAAATTTTGTAGAGGTATCACAATTCAAATTAATTCTTATGTACATGGCACATAGCTAACTTACGTACATCTTCTAATCATACACATATTAAAAGCGGGATCTAAAATTTTACTTTTAATTAAGAAATTCTGCAAAACTGCGTGTTTTTACTTCAGATACATAATCATTTTAATGATTTTTTTGAGAGATGTACACATTGTTAAACTTTTTTACAATTAGGGATCGCCAATCGGCCGATTGATTTGGAAAGATGTATGTTATTAGGTCAATACTATTATATTTAGTTCTACATTAAATATAGCAAATTTATAGCAGATATTTATTTATTAAATTGTATGGCCACTACACCCAGTGTGCATAAGATGATAATAAAATTCTTCCGCAACGAAAGTAATTTTTTTTAATCGCAATGAAATTTTACTGTTTTATATTATTCTTGTACCCGTAAAGAATTATCCACTGAATCACTTTCTAATTATTTAATATCACATACCACCCTTTGGTTTAGAGATGCACGCAAGTAAGTTGATGTTCCTTTCTATACATCGAAATGGTGGCTTCCAAAATGTTAATTGCTTCTGAAGAAATTGTGGATACTTGCGTTTGATTAAATATTTAAATTTAAATTACTTTCGTCACTCGTTCGTAACTTTCGTTATTAAATTACCTTGAAACAAAATATATAGACAATTACGGAACTCTGTTTCATACATGTTCGGTCTCGAAAAAGGGCGCAATACGGTTTTATGACAGATATTTAAGGAACAAGCTAAAAGTGCATCAATTTATATGGAAAATGTACGGTCTAATCAAGAAGTAAGTTGAAAAATAACGTAATCCAAAAGAAGAAAATAATAAAGGGAGAGTATTCTGAATTAATAATACCTTTTTTCTAAAACTTTGTGCTTGTGGCCAGAAGGAAAATATTTATTTAATCAGACTATTATAAAGCCGCACCGTTTGTGTAAACATAACACTGAAGCTATATGTCATAATGTCAGTTTTATTAATCAGCACACAAAACGACAATATCCTTTTCATATCAAAATTATTTTTTCGTACACATGTCTTATTCAATTTATAATGGCAAAAAATATATTCGTGATTCTTAAAATTTTTACTGGTATACCACCATTTTACATGGATTTTATCGGTGTAATATTGTACGTTTTTTATAAGAAACTCATATATGTTTACATATACAGATTTAACAAAAACATGCCTCTTATTCATACAGATGATTCTGTGGATCCATATTAAAAAATTATAAACTTGTCAAAAATTATAAAGCAATTCTGATAAATTTCTGATAAAAAGCTGCAAAATTGCGGTTCCGACAAAAATAATAACTTTTTTACGGAAGCCCACATAAAAGATATTCTATTTTCACAATAATGGAATTCGTTACATCGTTTGTATGTTTCATCTAGTTTATCGATCTAACCCTTTTTCTCCCTGACATTTTAGAAAAAGATAGTCTGCTTCTAACTAAACTATTTTTATGCATGTGAGTTTTATGCTTTTTACAACAATACCAACGTTGTTTTCGTATTATGACATCTTATTAATCAATGCGAGCTTTATCTTAGCAGTAACTTTGACATGTACTTGTAAATAATGTTTATTTTATGCCTTTGTGCTTCTAAAATAAAAATAAAATTAGAGCCTTTCTCTTTTATCGTGATATTAATTATAGAAACAGCTATCTTAAAATGGTCTAAAGTTTTTCAGATTTTTCAAATCGTTCTTTACAGAGTGATAAAATGTATCATATGTTACTATATGTTTTCATACATATAATATAAAATAATGGTTTTAAATTGAAAAGTAAAAATTGATCCGTTTTTTATTTATTTTATTCATTTATCTTCAATATACAAATACATAAAGCGGACGTCTTGCTCCTCGTCCCCTTAATTTAAGCATCTAATACAAAAATGTTATGTGTTGTGGAAGACTGCAAAACATTGTATATACAATTGCAAAAAATCGGTCAAGTTCCAGGTTTACTTGCATAATTGGTGGTCTGTGCCATCAGACCCCACTTAAATTTTAATAGTAATGCACTCAATCTCTGCACTTAAAATGACAGATGCCGATCTTCCACGCCATCTGCTGCCGTCCGTCTCAATACCATATCACACCGCGCATGCGCGGAAGTGCGTCGAGTAATTTTCGCCTAGGTCAGATTGAAAATTTAGACAAGCGTGTAAGAGACAAAAGTTATCCCTCACGTCGTTTTTGTAGATTTATTTTTTCTCTAAAATCATGCTTATGTTTATGGATATAAACATTATTTATTAAAATTATTCGTATCAGACTTTTTCATTCCTGGAAATTTTCTTTCAATCGGTAAAAATTTGTTCTGTATTGAGAAATGTTTTTAAAATCATATATCGTATATAATATGACTGAAAGAATATGACCGAACACTTACGAAGAGTCCAAAATTATTTCTTTTAAATTTTATCTAAAATTAATCTATATTTTTTATTATTTCTCTATTTATAACTCTATATTTTCTAGATTCGTCACAATGTCCCCAACGTCCTTCTTTGAAATTACTATGCTCAAAATTATAGAAAAACTTTTTATTCATTTAAATGTTGAGAAATTCACGATAATTTTGCACGTGTGGAAGGTATAACTACTCAATATATTTAAATAGAAAAAAAATATTTATATTCCATAATATTTTATTCTTTTACATATATATGAACCGAAATATGTAGTCCCCATTGTTTGAATTCTACTCGAAGTTAATTCGTCTTGGTAATTATTTTAGTGAATAGAAAATATTTCAAACCATATCTTTTAATTCGAAGTATCAATGCGATTATTCTAACATTGGTCGTAGTGTATGATTTATCAGTATTCAAAACCGAATTTTTTTAAGTACATCAAAGCATCAAAATATTTTTAAATTTGACAAAATTATCAAAATGTGTCCAAAATTGAGGGGAACCTCTAAATATTTTACGGAAAGATTTCATCTCTTACCAAATCAGAATGCTGAAATTATAGAGTAAACTATTACTAACTTCTTTAATATTTGAAGCGTACATTTCGTAGGTAATTTTGGAACCTATTTTCATCAGTAAACCATTTTAGAGTCTTCTTTTATATTCCTTCAGAAACTCGCTCCATACATGTAAACCTTTGTAATGTGGATGGAGATTAAAATGTTCGCTCTTATAGATAATTATTAAGAATTAACGTTTGTCGTGGATCGCCGCTGGAAATGTGGAAACGGGGACGTATATATAACATTTTAGTTGGCAAAAATTTTCTTTCTTTCGAAACTTTTTTCTGGGTGGAATTATGTTATAATTTTCATGACTTGACCAACTTGTTCAAACATGTTTTGCTTTATCCTCTGTCCGGGCCTATTTTACGAATTTCTGAAGAATTATGGAGACACTTAATGTTTTTGTGGACTTTTTAAAGTAACATTCAATAATAAAATTATGGAATTCAATATTTTATTCATTTAATCAAATAACATATTTATTTAAAGAGACGTTTTAATAGGTTAGGGCTTTGCTATGTAACTCGTATGGCGTAGCTCATTACCAAATTTTGCTGTTTTTAATAATCAATTTAGCAGAAAAAGCAATTAATCGTGTACTTACAATACCTTTTTAGCCATTTACTAATCTAATTTAATAATTGTTTAATATCCTATCGGCATGTGTTTACATTCTTAACCATTAGTGCATATTAATTTTTTTCGAAAACTACCTTACCTTTGTTCTAAAATTACCTGTGGTATTTACAAAATTATCTTTGCTTTTATCTCACGTTTACTCTTGTTAAATTAAATATGTTATTAATTTTTATTTGTGTTGGTGAATTAATTAAATTTTCCTTACTAAAATTTATTAAAATATAGTTTTCATTTTGCATTAAGAAAAATGCTTAAACAATTTTGTACTGCCTCATAAATTTTTATAACTTAATATATTTTTATGATAGGAATTGTTGCAATTGGTTAAACTAGGAAATTTAAGTATTTGTGATGTACAGAAAATGTTTCATCGAAAAATATGTATTACCAAGATAATTGACAGAGTAAGTAAAAAAGACTCGCAAAAATAAAGAAAATATGAAATGAACCGTAACCAAGGAGGCCAGCAAAACTGGAATAATGTTTAATTCACGTTACAGAAATAAAAATGATTTTTAAAGTGAAAATTTAAAAATAAGTCCTTCGACTAGTGTATTCAAATCGTCAGTTGGAAAAATTATAAATCTTGTAATTTTCATGAATGTTCAAGTTTTTCGATGATAGTTTTTAAATTATATTTCTATGGAGCTCTTTGAACCATTAAGATGAAATAAAATGTAGTCAATAATGTCATGTTATATTCATTATACGCAAATGTTACACACTTATCTGTGAAACTCGTAGGCCCAACAGGGTCGTAGAGAAAAACTAGGAAATAAGATATTCTTGTATATTTTCACTATAGTGAAAACTCACAAAAATAACCCAAATGTTGGTAAGTAATTTTCATTTGTTTATACATATGTCCTTGCCATCATAACGGACCATTTGAAACGATATATTATGATCCTTTCAAGATCACTTTCAACCGGAAATCGTTCGATGTTTAGTGAAACTTTCAGCTCCGTTTTGAAATTATCAATATATTTCTCACGTACTGTTTCCCCAGCGAACAAAGAAAAACATCCCGTCACGAAACTTTCAAATGTTTTCCTTAAATTATATCTTTATTTTAGCTTTGAATCAAGCCAAAAGAAAAAGTTCCCCACTCGTTACCAATCAAGCAAATCGATAACCTTGAGCTTGGAAGTGTTTTCTTTTCTTCCACTCGCGGCTCTGTTGGGAAAAGTATTGCCGCACAGGAAACCGATTCTGTGTCGAGTAATACACTGTTTTTATTTTGAAACTTGTATGTTGTCAGCATGACTGTCGTCTACTATCTGTCGTGGTGGCAAAAATTCCGCAAAGAGCTGTTGGCTGCGTACAAAGCAAAAATAAAGTTAACTCTGAAAATATCCTTAAATGCGTTGAGACTAAAAATAACAAAATGTAAAATATTCGTATGTTATTATAAAATTACTTTTATATGTATTTTGCACTATTAAATGAGACGATAAAAGGAATATCTTACACACGTTTTATATCATGAAATGCACTCACTTTCCACACAGTTGATGCACGCACCGTACTGTTACATTTAAAAAATTCATACCGCTCACAATGTGTCGCAACTGTTTCAAATTAACACTACATTTTGCTTTACTCGTAAAGGTTGAGAAATGTTTCAAAATCAAACAATGGAAATGAAATTTACATGAGTTGTTATTACTTTAATTTTAATTGGTTTTAGGGTAAATCAAAACTATGTAAAAACAAAAATTATTTCGTACATTTTGGGGAAAAGCTTCGGTAAATAAATTAGGCTTAATCAGATTTTTACACATCGCCGGAAAAAATAGACAATTATTTTTAACTGTTTGAAAAAATATTAATAATTCTTCCCGTTTATCAAAATTACTCTTAGATTAGTACACTTTTTGGTTTAAATCTTTCTTGATTGTTTGAATGCTATTGAGCAATATGGTATAACTTAACAATTTTAAAATATCCGTTAAGATAATCAACTTTGTTAAATTTGACATAAATTGTTTGAAGGAAAAACACTATGGGTTTTATGTGCAAGCTTAAAATTTTCAAAAGTTATTAACAAGATAATCCACACAAGTATTTTCATACTTACTACTAGACAAAATTCGTTTCGTTTAGTACTTTAGAATTAATGAGTGTTTGTGGTCCATGAAAAACTACGTAAAGGAAGTTCCAAATATTCCAACGTCGAGTCTAGTTATGTATAAAAAAATTATACTGGGTATTATCAATGCAACTACCATAGAAAAAAAGTAATCAATAAGTGGATCAACTCTCAGATAACTTATTTTCCGCAGTTCAAATTTTTCGTAAACATTACACCTAATAGGAAAGTTGTTTATTAAAGGGACAGTTACAGTTACTTACAACTACTTATTCACAATTTCGATCTGTAATAAATTTAAAATAAATAATAAATTTAGTAATAAATTTTAAAAAAAGTATACGTTCGTTGCATGTGAATTAATTTTGAATGTATATATATATATGTACATATATATATATATATATATATATATATATATATATATATATATATGTATATATATGTATATATTTATATATACATCTATATATATATATATATATATATATATATATATATATATGCATATATTAGGGTCAAATCGTAGCACAACTGAAGTGAAATCGTAAGACTATGGAATCGAAAACCTTGGAATGAACTTAATATATACTCGTATCTGCGCAATACGTAATAAGTAAGCAATCACTTAAATACTTAACCGAAATCAATAACCTCTTGTATATCTTGCTTATTGAATGTATTATATTTTTAGCAAAAATGAATAAGAAATACTATAAAAAACTCACCAGATCAAACTGAAAACTATTTAAAATCAGACGTTATTGACGAAGTAGCCGAAAAAATGTATTAAATATATGATATGTATTGTACTTAATATTTAAAGACAATCACACAAATAATCTTATTTTAACTATATTTTTGCTGTGTATATAAGGAGTAACCTAATTCCCTGCTTGCAAATTATAAAGCTTGCAATTAAATGCTCAAACCAATGAGAGGAATTTTCGGAAGAAGACCAGTAAGATGTTTACAGTGCTTAAGAAGAAGGTAAATAGTCAGTTTTCATTTCATATTCTCCATCAACTATGTAAGTTGACTAGATTCGTACCTTCCTAAAAAGTAATAGATGTGCATATATCTAATAAACTTGATAAATACGGTCTAAAATTGATGCTCTCTTGTGATTCCAAATTACCATATAAAACAAGAATGCGGTAGGTACTGGGAAAATATCCAAACCATAATGCAATGTGATAATGCATCGTAAAAGATTTGTTAATATTCGTATATAAAAATAATATCAATATCGGTAAACATATTTTATGCGCTTCCATCTCTTTATTTAAGAAGACGTCAGAGATGTACGAGCTAAGGAGTATTGCTAAAATAAACACCCCAAACCGAAATTCCACCATACATGCCACTGATAATAAAATAAATTTGTTGATAGTTCCATATTTGTTTAAAATACTCACGGCAAAATATAGCTTTCTACTTGCAGTTTAGAAAACTAATTAGCTATTTTATATGCTTCCTTATTCTGAGATCATATAGTGAAAAAAAATATGGAAGTTACAAAATGATATGATTGTATTAAAAGTGGAGTAGATACTGTAGATCAGATGTATTGCCTTTACTGTCACCCATTATGAATGAAGCGATAATTACTGGCACTTTCCTATAACATTTTCAAATTGGCAGCCATAAACACCTTCTAAATTCTAAACTTAAATAGATCAATGTCTGGTAAGATCAAATACCATGTTTTAACTTATTTTCCAAGTTAATATTAGATTTGATGCAACTTTTTATGGAGAAACCGTGAATTATTCATTATATCAACATACAAAAAGAATAGCCTTAAATTATCAAACAAGTTTGTTGAAATTTAAAAATTTAAAGTATATCCTTACCAATCTTAAAAGCATGTTCTTTTAAAAGAAAATAAATTAATCAAGAAGTTGATCAAAGCAATATTTTACGTCAACTAAACCAGCTATGTCAAACTGATAAAAAGCTGAGCCTAAACAAGACAAATGTGCACTTTGCGAACACAAATGAGATAAGAAATTTTCCGAAGATTGCTCCAAGTGACCTAAAATATGCTTAGAATACCGAGAAACACTTTGCTGTATTTATTTTAAAACTGAATCGTGTTCACAACTGATTCAAAACGCTATTACTTTCCAGTTTACATTTACTTATTATATTATTTGTATTTATCATAATCATGTTTCATTACTTGTAAATAAAACTCCAGGTTTAAGTAAGAAAACAAATTAAGTGCCTTTATTTTATTGAAATTATGATTGTTATTAAATTTGTTAACCAGTATAAATTTTACATCATTTGTTCAAATATTGTTATTTGATAGTTACATCATATAATGTAATTATTGAATAATATATAAATATTGTTATTCAATGGATACATTTTCGAAGACTGTTTCCTATTCTGCAAATATAATAAAATGATATTGAAGATTAATTTATTTCCTTCGGTTTATTCATGACTTCTGTAAAATGAAAACATTTTCGAGAATATATTTCAGCAAGACTGTAATATTTATATTATGTAATTTTTATTTTGCTGTTTTAATTTTTATTTCAAATACTACATTTTAAAAAAATGGTAGCCTTATTTCTTGAATGTTTTCTAGACAGGAATGTATTTACACCCGGCTATTGTCGTAAAGGGGATAAGAAATCATAAGAACTTGTTTAAATATTAATGATCTCTCTTTAATGTAACTACGTGAAAAATATCGATCAGGATAAAAAGACTCTCACATAACATGCACAATAATAAATAATGATTAATTTGATCTAGAAATGAGCTATTCGGTGTACAACGTAAGATTTTCCATAATAGCCGCCGTATCACAAGGTATTACTACACATTAGACACAAAAAAATTCTTTTCCAAGATTAGTTGCTAAATGTGATATTTCACAAAAAGAAATTTGTTAACTACAAGTAGAACTCGTACTCTAAGCATCCATACATATTACACCCGTACTACAAGGTTTCCATACAAACTTACCTAACATGTTAATATTTAATGATACCTTGTATTTCCACCAGTATAGTTTCTCACGAAGTAAATATATTAATTAGCATATATTTTATAGCCGTATAAATAACATGAATTTCTAAAAAAAACTAGTAAATTCAGAAGCAACATATAGCTTTCCGGTTAACCAGGACGAGTTTTTTTCTTCTTGACATTTTAAATAATAATTCTAGAACTATCTTAATCAAAATTTTTAAAAAATCGCAGTTCCTATAAATAGGTCTTGATATCCACACGATATTTGAAATTGCAAAAAAATATTATTTCATTTCCCCTCCAAAATTTCTATACGAATATTTTTTAATGTTAGTATTGAATTAAGGTGTAGTGGTATATTTTAAATTTATGAGTCAAATGATTACAACTCGATTACGTTTTATTTTAAATTTTGATGCTGTGACTATTTAATATATTCCTTTATTTATTATTTCTTTAAAATCCCATGCCAAATTTACAGATATTTCCAAGCGTTTTTTGCTAACGTGTGGAAGGTTCAAAAGGGTTAGTTATAAAATGTGTAATAAATGGTAACGAATGACGCAGAAGATGGGCATAAATTTCAATAAACATTACTCTAAGTGGTGGTTAGTCGTAAACTACGTAGCAACTCCACAACCTCATTCCTGAAGCGTTCGGAAAATATCAAGAATACGCGCATCTCATAGTATTTTGTTGAACAATGTTAGTGCAAGGCAGACATGCAAATGGCGCAGTATATTCCTGCAGGATCTAGGTAGGTGAACTAAAGTATGACATCATCTTTCTATGTCCACAGCAGCCACGAGTATAAAGCGCTACTTACCTTAACATTAAGGATCATTAAGATAATAATTGTTAATATAAGAAAACGGAATGATCGAAAGCAACTCCGAACGGAATTGAAAAGAATTACGTCAAACAATACTCTCTTTTGACGCGATTATATTGGTAGACTTGCGTAAATATGCACCATGATTTTACGCCTATAAAATATTTATAGGCAAAAAACCATGGTGCACTTGTGTGTGTGTGCATATATATATATATATATATATATATATATATATATATATATATACATATATAAATATATATTTATATATATATATATATATATATATATATATATATATGGCGTTAATTTTGTAGAAATTCATTATTCACAATTAAATGAAACTAAGTGATGCAGTATTATTTCATTGCAAAGCTTTTTGCTAATTGCTCACCTGAAGATGTTGAAATAAAATGAAACCTAGGTCGTGGTAAAGTATTTAAATAAAGTATAAATAATACTACTTCAGGTAGTTTCACTTAATTGTGAAATAAAATTTTCAAAATAAATTAATAGGAATGTTATGTATGCTTAAATGTTCATAAATGCCAAAATGTGTACGAAACTATCGCAGTGCGAGTCCTACTCTTACTTAACAAAATTTTATGCGCTTTCCCAGATATCAAAATTAGGGAAGAAAGGTTTTTTTTCTTGAAAATGCAGTCATTTTATTTATAAAACCTTTTTTACGTATGATACAAGTACCTAGATGGTTAGAAATAAATGTCTGCCCTTCGACTCCAATAACCCTTTTAACGTATATGTATAAATTCTGAAAAAAGAGACAACGCTGTTTGCTAATTATTTTAATGCAAAATTATTGCAATCACCTCAAATTAGCATATCAACAAGATACGGGCAACTAATTATTTTTCTTATATTTGCGAATGTTATATCCGAAACCATTTATTTATAAGACGTATGTATATCGACAGGTGTACGTAAAACTTTGAAATACCGTGTTGTTTTAAACATTTGAACTTTTAATATTTATGACCAAGTTAGCTTGAGTTTAACTAATGTTTAATGAATTTTACGTCTAAATCGAAATGAAAATCATAAAAAAATATTTTATTTTTCCTCCCATAGAAAACTGTACATTGTCTTGGTCTTTTCAGCGAGGTTTTATTTGCATGTATTTCTGTGTTATGAAATAGGAAGCGGTATAGCATTTTTAAGCCTAACTCATTTTTCATAAAACAAGTAGGAATAGTTAACATCTCAGTAAAAACTTTATCTGAATCAAGAGGATTATGCGAGTACATATTTTCCCCTTAATAAAAATCTAGTAGAATTTATTGGAAGCGAGTCGACTATCTAATCACATTGTACTATATTATTTACAATTACATTTTAAAATGGCAAGAATTAAAATTAAAGTAAATATATTTGATAAAGTGAAAGTTAATAATTTACCATGTCTATTTGAATGTGATGATATGTTTTGATACGTTACTGAATACAAACATCAATTTTTCATAAAAAAAGTTGTTTGGGATTTATTAAATATGTATCCAATATTACTGCACTCAGTATATTGTAGGAAAAAACAACTGTGCAACTTTTTTTTAATATTTTGCTATAATTATGATCTACATGAAACATCTACTTTAAAAATGCATGGATATAGGTTTTAAACTGTAGAAACAGTCGCAGCCTTGTACTGCGACAGAACGGTGAATGAAAGTTACCGAATTGTAGGATTCCATTTTTTACTACACACCCCTATCAAAATTTAAAATATTTCTGCTTATGACAGTATCTACAAGCTATTGCATAATCACGATTTTCCCTCATTTTCCAATTTATAATGATACTTATTAAATTTTCATAACAAATGCCGTCAATTTACGCTTGCAAATCCCTAAATGAAATTTCAGATATTAATGTCTTCTTGCCGTTCTGAATAAATTCTCAATTCAATCTACATACCTCTTCTGCTTGGTAGTGTTTCCAGTCATTTCACGTCACACGCTATTCACTAATTGTTCGGGCTGGTTATAAATCTCTGGCGGCGTTATAATTTATTCTAATTGTGTAGCTTTCTAATATTTTATTACACAAATAAACATTATTGGTAAAATACGAAACGATAAGTACTATTCGGCGAACTTTATTTTTGCTTCCACCAGATCATCTAGTCAGGAGTATAATCTCTTGAGCGCCATACCTAAGTTTCCCTTTTTTGAAGTATGATACTTCATATCTTTTAAAAAGGATAATTGCACTCTGAGGTAATTTATTTTACTATAATAACTTTAGAGACGCCTTTGCTATTGTAGTAACGAGTAATATGGGCATATGGAATAAAAATAATATCTTTCAACTCAGCGGCCAAATATTTTTCATTTGAAGTTTCATTATAACGGCGTTATTAAAATAATGTCGTGGTGAGATTTATAAGTAAGCCCAGTCGTCAAATTTATGGGAGGTCCGTTTTGAAACAATCATTTATCTTGGAGTTGATGACTTGAGCGCCATACAGCTGGTGCTCCGCTGACATTTGTTGAAGTTTTTTTGTTAGAGGAAAAAGAAAATATATTGGTTTTTTAAATCATTCATTTCAAAATAATAAAGACAGGGATAGAAGTGGTATTGTCCAGTGGCTTCCACAAAATGCACAACGAAAAATTATATTTACGTGAGCGAAATAGGAAAATATTTTTATGGATTAATTTTTAATTTTTTAACTTAAAACTAATGGAATTCTTTGTTTCATCTTTGACCTAGTGTCTACGCTTGTAACTTTTGTATTTATTGATAAACAAGCCGCTTAAGATTCCACTACAACTATTGCTATCACGAAAATCAAATAGTTTAAAATGACAATTTATAATTACCGAATGTGAAAAAGAGAGGAAATTTTCTAAAAATGTATGCCCTCAGAAATGTTAAAACTCTGGTCAGAATATTAAGAGTGTGTTTGTATTCTCAATGTACCTGAATTCTCATCACTGATTTCCAAAGTTTGTATTATTTATTTCTAATTTAAATTATGTATCAATTACATATTTTTTTTTAAAAATAACATTCTTTCTGATGTCTTCATAAATAAATAACTCAGTACCCATATCTTAATGCAAAAGTTAAATTAGTTAATAGACTTCGTAAAACATATTTTACTTCTCAGTGTGTGACTAATCTCAATCAATTATTTATACGTGTTTGGACCACACTTAAAATATTTTAGATTATATAATTACAATTTATGTAAAGGATACATTGTTTATTTCTTAATTTCAAGTATAAGAGAGATCGATCTTTGTTTCTAGGCAGAATATATCTTATTGTTATTTATTATATGAGGCTTGTTCGCGCAAGTTTTTGCTTAGCTCAGTGTGTTTTGCATATAGATTTTGTGGTATTGAAAAATATAACATAAAACTTTGAAAAATATCAATATACATATTGGCCTATCTACCGTTAAGTCGGGGAACTAAATTGCAAGTGTTTGTATATATCATTAATAAACTTTTTCCACTCCTACAGTCCCAGATTCATAAATAAATTAGTTTTCTGAGGCCAAAAGCCAAACTATTAGACAGATTTTAAAAATAATATAACTGTTTCTAGTACATTTGGTCAGATCTAGATTGTATATATCATCAAGGCAAAACATTAATAGTGAAATATCTGATAGAAACATTCGAAAATTTCAATAGAAATATATTTTGGAAAACTAATGAAAGACTGCACTTAGTATTTCTCAACCATATTTCTGGATATTAAATAACTACAGTTTATTTGTATTAATTTCTTATTATTTGATTCTAGTTACTCGACAAGTTTTTTTAAAATTATTACTTATTTCTTTAGGGTTAATAATTCGTTACCTCCATGGAAACCACGAACGTATGATATATAAAATTAAAATTTAAAATTAATTGACAAGAAATGAGAGGATAGAAGAATGTATATAAGGTTCTCGAAAAAAGTGTAATAATTAAAATATAATTTTCTTGAATACTTTGTAATGTTGACACCTCTTCATAAATATTAAGTAACAAGTTATCAAATAAAAGTTGAAGGTATTAAAAGTGTTAAAAAAGTTTTCTTCTCCAAAAATTTATCCATTAAAATATTGAAAGAAAAAAATTTCGAATTTTTATCTATATATATAAAACAAAGTCGTGTTAGTTACACCGTTTATAACTCAAGAACGGCTGGACCAATTTTTTTAATTTTTATATTTTTGGATTTGTCTTCGTCGGGAATAGAATAATATAGTAATAAAACATTACACAACAACGTAATAATCTTCGACGTGCAAGAAGAAATGGTTCAAGCGTTGATTTGAATCGAGTAGCATTTCAATACGATTACATAATTGACTACAGCTCGCATCCTTTCATTCGAATAGACCCAATGGATATTGTGTGCGACCATTGCGGTACATCGAATTAGTTCGCTGGAGAAACGCCTGGATTGTGCTCTCTCGGTGGCAAGATGAAATTGCGATTCTTACTTCTGCCACCTGAGTCATTGCATTCATTACTTCGTACCAAAATACCAGAATCACGACATTTTCTATGTCGTAGTTTTCATTTTCATTTGAACATTTATTGAACTTAATTAATTTTGAATATTTATTTTAACTTAAAAACTTAAAAAACTGAATTTAATTCAGCTAATAAGTTAAAACATTTATTGACTCGGAGGCGGTACGAAGTTCGCCGGGTCAGCTAGTATATATATAAATATATATATATATATATATATATATATATATATATATATATATATATATATATATATGTGTGCGTGTGCGTGCGTGCGAGTGTACGTGCAAGTGTGCGTTCGTGTGCGAGTGCGAGCGTGTGTTCCAAGTGTGCATTTTATTTGTATTTAATTTTACACCATATTTAAATATATAGATGCAACGATTTCCTTGTCCTGTGTTTTAAAATTTATTTTTATATAATACTTTTTAAAGTTTAGTACTTGTACTTCACAACTTCTTGTATTGGGACTACAAAGATAGCGGCTGGTTATGTGACTTGAAGCAAGAAATATAGTCGATCCGGTCCACGCATGATGCGCCCATCACATTCCCCCGAATATCCGACCGCTGAGCTTACTTAAGCGCGCTAATCAATGGCAAATCTCATCCAAGAATGAGAAAAAATCTATCTAGTTATTGTCGATTGTTATTTTTGTATGACCTTTGCCTTATATATTCTCTTTAATTGTATTATAAACATCGATTTCTTTATTTGTCGTATTGCATTCTATATATTATTAAGAAATAAAACATTTACCAAAAATGTATGTCTATACATCTAAAATTGAATTGAGCCTTGAAGAAAATCTGCTTTGTAAGTTCTTAGATACAGGGTATACATACTATCCCAGTTAATACTAAATTGTCAAGTTTGCAGATAAAAGAAATGTCGGCCAAAAATAATACTTTATTTAAACTTGAAGTCTCTTGCTACCTTCCTTAAGACCATGGGACCACCCTTATTATTCTATTTCTTATCATAGCCTCAAGTGTGAGAGCTGTCAGAAAAAACTGAACATTTTGACTTAAACCCATGTTACTTGCTGCTGCATCCTTAGATCCATGTGGTACTATCTTCCTTACCATAAGATCATCAAGTTTGTAGGTGTAAAAATTTCTAGGCAAAACTGATCATTTTCAAGTTATAATTACGTCCCTGGCTATTGTATTTCCTCTAAATTTATGGGATAATATTTAGGTCGTTATTAAATCATCAGGTTTGCAAGTATAAAAACTATTCAACAAAACCGAATATTTGTACTCAATATAAAGTTTATAGTTACAAGAGTGACAAATATATCTTCAAATTGGTTTCAAATTGTTGACAGCTAAAGCGATTTCCACCATATACATATATATATATATATATATATATATATATATATATATATATATATATATATTATAGGGTATACCCTGAATTTGCCTGAAGGTACAAGTTAATATCGTATGTGATTATAATTACTTTCTTCTCCTTACTTCTTGCTTCGCCAAAATGTAATAACTGTTGGTTATTTTTCCCGCATAATTCAAAACCTTACGGAAATCTGTATTGTGTACTGATATGCGATCTATTTAAGCAATTCACACAAAATTTCTTGATTTTATAACTTCAAACAGAACTGGTGACGATTTTAAATTTTTAAACTGACAATAAACATTAATCAAGTGACCAGGTTTATTATAGAATAAAAAAGCCCTACGCGTAAAATATTGATAATATCGAAGTGGTTCTATTCTGATTACTAGCAACGAAAGATTTACACAGTTACGTACGCGATATCCGAGCGAAAGGCGACTTATTTCAACATGCTAATTGATTAGCACTTTGTTCAATTACCTCGAATGTTCTAAAAGTTTCACCAAACTTGTACGAAGGATACGAAATTACTATAGGTGAACATATTATTATTACGTACTGATAACTCAAAGACCTGTAAAAGAATAATGTAAAGGAATAAAAACTTTATAGTACTGATACTGATGCCAAGAATTTATCGATATGGAGTCGAGACTTTATGAATTGTTTATCCAACTTTCAAAATATTATATATTTTCAAAAAGATTATTTAAGTAAAGCATTCCCAATGTATATATATCTAGATATTTTTAACTCAACTACCCCAATTTTAGAATATTTTTCACTGGTGGTCAACACCAGCGATAACCTTTAAAGCATTATTCTTTTTAAAAATAACGAAAAAAACGCAGTATTTGAGACCATCTCTCATTGGGGAGAGCGCATATGTTCTGCGCTATCTATGAACTTCTCAATGGCTAGTGGTCTTTTGGCGTCATCTCTTTATCGAAAGCGAGGGTCATCCAAGATAATTAATGTCAATTTATTTCATAAAGCGCGCATTACAATGAATTATTTTTACGAGAATAAGTTACAGAAAATCAAATATTAAATCTAATTAGAGCTTTAAAATGAAATATAGAAAATAAGCATCATCAAATTACATTAAGAAAATTAATTATTATAGTGCCTAACCAATTCAAATATTTTTGCAAAAATTATTTTATATTATTTGAAAACTCGATGTGATAAACTTATAAAATACATTATAAAATAATTGTCACTTTTTCCTTTGATACATAACGGTATTGACACACAAATGATAATGTAATTGAATCCCTATTTTGGAGCTTTTAAATTATGAGCTATGTCATATCTCTGTGTTTTTTCTTTATCACGTAATACCATACTTTAAATGAGGAACTTGATACGGTTATATTGTGTCTAAATGGAAAACCCTCACCGCGGTATCTTTTTACATTTCGTCTCTTACTTCATTTAATATTTAATAAGCATGTTTTTCCTCATTATAATGACGTTGCTATGCTATATACACGTTCAAAGTTTAAATAAAAGTAACATTTTCATTTCTCAATTTCCGTAATATGTAAACCGATAAATACCTTTACTTTTAAAATTGGATTAATGATTTTTATTCAGAAATTTATATTTGCCAAATGCTCAAGTTATATATTTACAAATAAGTTTTTCGTAAATACATACAATAAATTAAGAATATATTCTTAATTTATTGTATGTATTTAATTTATTTACTACGTATCACTACATGATACATCAGAAATGAATATTAAGTCCTCTCTCTAAATATTATTAAAATGTACATGAAACTTACGTCTAGCAGCCGTTCAGTTCATATCAAGCCAACTCACATACTTTTTGTAATTTATTTTGAAAGAGTTCAGTATAGCCATAGTCCAAATGTCTGGAACTGTAGCACAGAAGGGAAAACAACATTATTTTATTATAATTTTTACATCTCGTGAATTGGTAAAATAAAGATCATGGATAAATATCAAAACATATATTTACCGTCGATTTAATCCTAGAGCAATTATTACGTGTTTGGAAAAATCATTCGAAAACTGCCCCAAGTTACTTTCAATCGAAAAAATCGATTAGAAATTGCAAAATATCAAAAAGATTTTCGATTTCCAATTTATTTAGATTTATTCTAATTTATGACAAGAACTTCAAATTTATTCAATATTATTATGTCATTTGTAAAGTTTGTTTACATTTTCTCACTAATATACCTATTTGGCTTTTCAAAGCAAAAAAACTTGGCTTACAAATAATTATCTTTTCAATGTCTCTCCTTACCGTTTTAACTACTTTTTGCTATTGAGTTTTGCAGCTTTTTTACACTAAAACTTTTCCTCTGATTGATGTTAAAATCGAGGGAGGAAGTTTAACGTTTCTTTCGGTAACTTTCGCCTATTTCATTAGACCACCATAGAAGTGTTTTTTGGTTTAATTGCTTTGTTCCTCATAAAAATCATATTATTTAGGGTAATAAAATGTTAACTTTGAAAACTTAATGTAATTTGCAATAACCATACAAAATGGAAGATTATTCTAAAAGAAAAAGATTTTGGTTTATTTCTATTTAGTTTATTTATAGGGTAAAATACCAAGTTACCAATAAGGTAAAACGGAGCCCTTTCCAGAGCATCGATTTGTACATCTATTTCTCACAGGGATTTTTATCAGAAATAATTCAATTCAGAAAGTTGAAATTTGATGCTGTGGTAATACATGTTAATACGTAAATATCAAAATAGTTTACACTCAAAAATATTTGCGTAGTAATTTTAGATAAGGTAAACTCCGTACTCGGATGTTTTTTATTTCACATATCGGATAAATATAGTTTGAAAGGTATAGCCCAAAGATTTTTTCAATAATTTTAATTGGTGTAGCTCCACAGATATATTAGTAAAATGAGATGCTGAACACACCCTTTTAGTTTCCAAAACTATTAAACCTAAAATTATGAAAACGAAAAAGTTTCTAGAAAGTTATAAAAAGTTTTTAAGAAATCTATGGTTACAATACCTGGTATTAAAACGTTAAAAAAGGTTATGATAATTTTACCCTAGTGAAACGAAAAGGTTGTGATAATTTTACCCTAGTGGAAGATATTTTTGACAAAATACAAATTATTAATATTTGAAATAACCATAGTTTTTTGGAGATTCTATTGAACCTTAAATGTTTAATCTTTTGTAAAATCTTAAGTATGTGCGGAATTCCCGTAATGTGAGGTTTTTATTTTCACTTAGCTATCATGTGGATTAAATCAGTATATTCATTACAAGTTCGGTAACACACTATTTTATTCGAAAAGAAATTTTATACGTTTGTACATTTTTGTACTTTCTTGGTTAACATTAACCATCAAATAATTGACTTAATGAAGCCTATTTTCCTCGATGCCACAGTGCTGTAAATTTTGTTATATAATCTTTTTATTTTATGTGAAACCTGTTAAAATTATTATATTATTTTCACCAGATCCTGTAAGTTATTTGATGTTAATTGTCTTCAGGTCCGATTTATAACAGTGTTTTAATGACCAAAAATTAGTTAAGTGTTATATAATATTTACTAATCTCTAAGCATTCTTCACTACAAGTGGATTTACTTTACAAACTTTTTAAAAGTACAACAAACTAATAAGGCTTTACTGACAGTTTCAGAACAAAATTGAAAGCGACCGCTTTCGGTTGCTTCTTTTAATGAGTTCAGCATTTCATCAAAATTTGGTTAACGGTTGATAAAAATGTTGAGTCTACTTACATTTTCTTTTAAATTTCTTTTGAAAATCGTACCCTTGGTATTATTTTCCATGTTTCTGTAAGAGGGGTGGTAAATTTCATGTCCGAATTTTTCAAAGATATCGTCGTTTTACAAAGTCCTTTCTTTTCGTAATTAAGTGTACATAATACTAAAACATTACATGCTGATATATTCATCATACTACTTAATATGCCTCGAGACAATAATTATTTTTTTTTTTGCAAATACAATATGACGTTTCTTTGTGTAATACATTTGCCCCGATTTTTGCGCTGATTACAGAAAGATATTATCACTGGTTTACATTTTTGCTGGTACGTTGACTTACTTCTATTCTAATTTGTGATGCAAAATGTTAAAAAGACTCGTAAACTAGTTTCTTTTAGGAAATATCACAATAGTGACATTAGTATCGGCGTAATATGATGAATATAACGGCTTGCATTTCACAGTTACTATTTCTGATATTTATGATAAATGAGGCTTATTGGTAACTTTTAGATTTATTTCATAAACTAGTAAAAAGTTAGTTTTAACTTAAGTCTACGCCCTTAAATGTAAAATAAATTTATATGAAATCTATGTTACCGGGAAGGGGAAGACGTAACATTTTATGTAGTTAGTTCATTGGAGGCATTATAAAGTAAATACGGCTTATAAATGCTTAAACCAGAAATTTATTTCTAATCGATATGTTATTATTTAAAGTTTGCATGATGATTCGAAGGGATGTTGCTAATTTTATAGATTTGATTAAATATTGCATAAAAATAATCCCGTGAACCATTATTACTCGATCGGTTAACGTTAACTCAAAAATATAAAACTAAAATCGAAAGTTTCTTTTTCAATTTACTTATTATCTAATACCCTGCAATTAACTAATGAATTACTACCACATGATCACTCTTATTTCGGCCCGTTTGGGGAACCAAATATATTAATGTAAATTGTGATTATGTGCACGGACATCTTACGATTATACGTTAACCACAAAAAGATGTAAGATGAACATGAGAACCGTTTCAAAATATGAAGGTCAGCAATATCAAAAAT
This sequence comes from Druceiella hillmani, assembly GCA_039881145.1. Lineage (NCBI taxonomy): Eukaryota > Metazoa > Arthropoda > Insecta > Lepidoptera > Hepialidae > Druceiella > Druceiella hillmani. Next base: position 14,526,169 of record JAYKKI010000059.1, on the reverse strand, counting down.
TGGCACAAATATCGCAAAGATGGTGACAAAAACATAATACACCTATTATTTTGGGTATTTTTGATTTTTAAATTCTCACCAAGTACAAAATTAAAAACGACAAGTCAAACTTGTGTCACTATTATTATGTATATTATTATACAGGATAGCAGTATATAAGTATTATCTATACTCTGTTTTGAAATAACTGTCCAAATAGTATTTTTACTTCCTATTTTGTAAAATTTATTATTTATTATGTTTAGATTTTTAATTTTTTATATTTTTTGTATTTTTTCCATTTTCTTTCTTTTTATAATTTTTTAGGTTTTTTACGTTTTTTTATTTTGTTTCACGTTTTTCTTCCTTTAAATTTTAGGTAAAGTTATTGATATATCTTACGTATTACTCCTTCATATTGTGCATAGCACAAAAATTAAATCAATTTCATAATGTAGCTACTTCAAAAACAGGAAAATTGTGAAAGGCATGTCGCCATATCTATAAAAGGTATAAAGTGTAAATTAAATTTATTTAACTAGTCTTGAGAGCCCAAAACTTGCAGGTAAATCTCGCGTTCTGAATCTATATTCCAAGCGAAGGAAGTTGTGACAAGTTATAGTATCTGCTTTTTTAAAAACAGTAATTTTTAATTAATATTAATAAGTAATTTTATTTGTCAATTCATACAAAATTCTAATCACGCAAAAATGCAATTATAATAAATCTGAATAACGCGATTTATTATAATCGCATTTTTCATTCATTCATTCAAACGCCACTCAATGAATAGTTGCTGAAAAGCACATAATATTCGACTACAATTATTTTGATGTTAAAAAAAATGTTGACTTGTACTTTTCAAATAGTGTGTTCTTCACCAATTTTTTTTCTTTTGTAATTTGGTTTTCTTTATAGTTTCTTTTTCTATATTTTTTCAAGGATTTGGCTAAAGTTCATGATATATATAAACAAAAAAAACTAGACATATAAAGATACCAGCAATGATACTTGTAAATTCTAAGGATGAAATTTATTGATAAACATCGATAGTTGGATTGTGTCTGAATTATATTTATTTGATTTCATATCCTTACAAATAAAATGACATTTTCAATCTTCTAGTCAATAACTACCTGTGGCTTTATTTATATTTCAATATATTTTAAAGCTTCAATTATATTATTTAATTTCCGAAGTGAATTTTCTTTCCATAATAAAGACAAATATCCGCTATAACCAAAATATGCTTATATCTTTATATAAAATAACATTATAATGTTGGAAAAAATTAAATATTTGTCTTTGTAATTCTCAGCCATAGAATAAATATGTGTCATAAAATCTTTATGCCCTATTTCGAATGTCAAGGTATAGCCATTTAATAATATATATATATATATATATATATATATATATATATATATATATATATATATGTGTATGTATACATATATCCTCTTATTTTCTTTCTATTCTGGTTTTTAATATTTTGATGATATTAAAAATTAGAAAAGAAAGAGAAATAAGAAAACCACCATTTTGAAAATCAGTATCAAATGTCATTCATTCAGCTAATAAAAGGCAATCCATCAGCACATAAATAGATACAAATAAAAACAATTAAATTGCGGTCATTTAATCTTCAGGTATTTGGCGGTGGTTATATGCGGATACATTTATTGTCGGTTTTGGTTTCTCTTTACGTCAAATATATATCTCATCTCATTTCACTACAGTTTTTACCTGCAACACATAAGTATGTAAAAAATATCTTTGTTTGATCTTGGAGAGTTTCCATTCAGCGAACAACTCTACATTGATACTATAATTAATATCGCCAAATATGTTATTTCTGCGCATGGGCATTTATAATCGCTTCCTCATCTCATGTGGACAAGACAATAATCAACCAAGTACGTAAAAAAATTGTAACAATTATTAGGTCTAATAAGGATATCTCAAACTCTCAAATTTGCTAAACACGTATATAAAATATTATTAAAGAAAAGATTAAAATGGAAAGTTCGTCCTTCAGGTAATTTCTTAAAATTAATTTATCAAACCAAAAGCTTTTATTTAGCAAAAGCTAAATAACTATAAAAATAATTAGGTAATATTTTGTGCCGTGGTAAATTAATACAAGTTAAATAACAAAAAATTATTGGCTAATTTTATTTATATTTATTTTATTTGCATTTATCTGCTAGAATACTAAATATAATTCGACTATGGATTTTTTGGGTTTGAAGCCAAATAATCATGAACGGAAACTTTATGATTTCGTTATGCCCGTCTTTTCATCTATCGCTCTGTATGTAACCGCAATAAATTTAGAGTTTATAGTAATACAATTTTGTAACAAATAAATTAATAACGCCAATGAATGGAAGCATAAGTTTCAATTTTTAAGAACTTTTTTATTAAATTAAACTTGTAGATAGTTTTTTTTTTACCCGAGATAATTTTAGATCTTTGATTTGCCAAAATAATCACCAGAATATTTTAGGTAGATCCAATGATCCGAGTATAATTTTTGAACGAAGTAAAATAGGAAACTTAGAATTTTAAAAGCCGATAATACGAAATTTTATTCAATGCGTCCAAGAATAAATTAGAGTAACGGTGGCGTCACTCATGCAACAAAAAGTACTCTGAAAACTTTTCAGTTTTGTTGCATGAGTGTCGTAAAATATTTTGCTCAAAATAATTTCTTTCAGATAACTTTATACACCATACATAATAATGAACTTCATAAAATCATAAATTTTTCAGGTATTAAAACAACAAGCCTGTAAAATTTCATATATTAATTAAAACTAAATTCATACATAATACCAATTAAAACTAAATTCAGGCAAGCGCTTGGTAATAATGGCACCTCGCTGCAAATGGATGATTCAAGAATACTTTATGTTCAAAATAAAAACATTACTTTATATTTTGTTACAAGTTCTGATTAAAAAATTGACAATATTATTACAAATTGTTCAATAGCTGCATGGTTTGATCCAGGATATATACTCCAGTCCCACTATACCTTTCGTAAAGTGGGACTGGAGTGATATTTGGTGAGCATTAAAAGCTATGCATTGTGGTCGCCAATACGCTTGCCCTTGTCTATTACGAATATTATCTTCAGTATTCGCAAATGTCTAAAATCTAAGCCCAGGTTGCTGTTTATTGTAATGATATTACGTGTTTGTAATAAAAAAATAAATAGGCGAATATGGAAATAACATCTACATGAAACCTAGAATTGGCACTACCAAGCTTCCATATATACTTAGGCATATATAACTGTTAAAAGGTATATATATATACACACACACACACACACACATATATATATATAAACTATCTACTAAATTATAAATATTCGGTACGAATTTGTATCACATATATACATATGTGATACGTATATATGAAGTATATACATATGTCATACAGTATCCCCTAGTAGATTTTTGAAAAAAAAAGATGTCCCAAATATTTAAAAAGTCATGACATTTAGAATCATAACAATAATATTCAAACCTTTCACTGAAACGAAACAAAAAAAAATAGATTTGTTCGTAATACTTCCAGCAACATTTTGGTGATAATTTATCACCCATTAAATATGTATTAAATAAACCATAAACAAAATTTTAATTGCGTATTTACGTTTTTACATTTTTCTAGAAAAAAATAAATGACATTTACGCAATTGACAAATACCCTATGTATTGAATCACTGCAATTTTTTTCATAACTAGAATATTCTGGTCGGAAAAGGGAACGATGAAAGCTAGCCTTTGTGTTAACAGGACTATGAAAATTATATGAACTGGCAACATTAGGTTGGTTATTTGATTTTTAATACCACTCTAAATTTTTTTTTATATGATCACAAATTCTAGAGTATATATAATTCTAGACGTATATCAACATTTCCACTTCATTAGGTCTTTGATCAAAGCAAATATTTTAACATCAATATGCTAATACTTATAAAAAAAATATGAATTTATTTAATAGAATTAAGAAACAAAGATAGATTTGAATCACTATAATGCAGAATTGCAATTCAGGCTTTGTCATAAAAGACAAGTATAAACAAAACTGAAAAAATCATGCACAGAGTTATTACAAATTGAAATGGAAAATTCTTTCACACATTGATCACTCCATTTACTGCATCACATATTTTACCGTAATTTTTTTAAAATTGGACCAAAATTTAATAAAATATCTACTAAATATATAAAATTATTTAATTCCCTATCCACGTAAAATGAAACTAACACGCCGGACAGAAAACGTCGGAAATTACAAATTTAAATGAAAATTTAAACAAATGTTTCAAAATGTTTCTGAGCAATAATACGATAATAAAAATGCGACTTCGCATTTTCTAAACAAAGTTAAATAGCCCGAAAGCAATTTATTACGTAGAAGCATCTACTGTGTTTTCGATAACATTCCGCATTTAAATGAGGAATTTCTATCGTCACACAACAGTTTTAATTTTACTTTCCCTAAAATAAAGACAGACATGCCTCCCTGTAAATTATATCATTGAAGCCAATTATTTTACAATCTTTAAACGACTTCAGCAAATGTGACTATATTTTTCTATTGAAAGTATCTGCATAAATTTAGTTCCTTCTAATATTGTACTATTAATTGTTGTTAGAAATAAATAATTATTGCCTCAAAATTTATACAAGGAAAACAAGTGTATATGATAATATCTGTTTGTTTAAAAATGTTAAATTCTATTTAAATGGTAGTTTACACTTGTGTAGAAACACGCAAATTATAAGTGCCAAAATAAATCACATTTCCTCAAAGAAAGTTTGTTTTATAAAGCAGTAAAAATTCCCGTAAATTAAAATGTTTTGTGAAAATTTTCTGCAGAATTAAATGCGTACTGTTTGCACAGTGGGTTTATTTCTAGTTTGTAACACACACACACACACACATATATATATATTTATATATGGCCATTTAGAAAATAACTCCAACCTCAAATCTATTATTTATTGTAAAAGCACATTAATATGAAATTTTCACCGGAAACCGCTTGAAAGTGAATCAGAATCATTGGGATATGTGGAATATGTTCTTTGACAATACCCATTAAACCGACGACACTCTCACCAGTGGAAGCCGACGGCGCGTGGCTCTCGTGTTTAAGTGATTTAAATATGCGAGAAGTACAGGGGCAAGACAGGTAGGAGATTCATTTTAAGTGATATTATAAGATAATTATTAATTAAGTTCACTACATAAGAAACTGCCTTTGAAACACCTCACTTTCATTCTTAAAACTACTAATAAATAAAAAATAACAATTTACTGCTTTATTTCTTATTCGCCCGCCTACCTGCCCGAACGACAATAATTTAAAAAAAATAAAATTTAAAAGAAATCGTGAACATAATGTTTGTGACTGAAATTAAAACTTCAAAAAATTACGGAGTTGCGATTTATTCTTTCAAGCATATTAGTAATGTTACTGTAAATTTTATATGTGACTAGATTGTCATAAATTGACAAGTAGTTTTAACGAATATTCTAGAGTGGCACATCTCTCCTACCTTTCCTGGGTTCTTGCAATAGGGAGGGAGTAAAAATATATAAGTTTAATTTTACAAAACATAACGGTGAAACCCGCTTTTCTTCATTGCTATAAAAGTAAAGAATTTTATTCTAGACGCGTAAAAGTTGCATCCTATTTTTACATTTTTCAGAAAATACGCTCTGAATATATAATAATATTTGGTAATATGTATAGAGATATTTACACTTGCTAATTACAAACACGTAATGTGTGAATGATTAATTTCCTCGAGTTTGCAAATTATTGAATAAAACACAGTATAAACATAATTAATCTATAGTTTAGGAAATATGAAACAATATAATTAAATTAACATTAGGAAAGTATAAAAACTTTGCAAAACCCTTCTCGCAAAGTTAACTAAAAAATGCAAAATTTAGTAATATAATGACTGACATGATTAATTTGTATTTTAGAACCAAATACTTAATAACGATTTTACAAAGAACGTAATTTGGTTCAAAAAAATTGTTCGTTTATGAATTTAACCAATATAAATTTTAATTGTTATTCTATTTACAATTTGTAACTCTGTTTCTTCAAATATTTCTTCAGCAGTAAGAATCCAAAATGAAGAAGAAATTTGGATATTCTTTGATCTTTTATTTAAAGTAAAGTCATTAAAATACGCTCGATTTTAAAAGTCTTGTCTTTGTAAAATAGCTTTCTTTCTTTGAATAAATTCTTTTAATTTTCCATGAACCTAATTGATAATAAATCTATTATACAAAAATAGAACAAAATAAACTTAAAAAAATCTTATCAAAGAGAACTCACTACGTATTTGATGATAACAAATAAAATTCATTCTTGAACAAATATCAATACCATCCTTTAATTTTATCATATGTAAATATCTAAAGTTCTCAGGCCAATATCGTTTTGTCAAAAGTTTGTCAAATAGAATGAAAAATAACTTCGAAAAATTTGTCAACACACTCCTTGAAACATTTTCCTAACTTATATTTTATAAAAATAATGTTATATTTTGTCATATCCCTTTGCCACGTCAAACTGATATCAAACATATTATTATCATGAAGTGGATAAATACTTTATCATTCTCGTCTAACTACCTCAACAAAAAAATTTTACAGCCATATAATTAAATTGTTATCTTAATTACAAACTTATGTTTTTGTAGTTGAATGGAGATAAGCATCATGTTCGGAAGGCATTTCCACCACGTTGATACATGTTCGTTAATAAAAAAATTTCACATTTATGAAAAAATAAGACTTTGTTTCTTCTATCAAAATTACTTTCATCATAAAAAACACAACAAAGAATATTTTGAAAAGTAAATAAATTTTACGGAACAGAGCAAAATCTAAAAAAATTATGAAATTTAGTAAAATTGCAAATAAATTGCTATTACTTCCGTTAAATGAACGTTTATTATGCTGCCCAACCCACTTTATCAAGATTTTGAACGTGATATTTATTTTTTGAGAATGTGCGAATAAAGTGTAATAATTAAATAACATTTTCTATAATTACTTTTACATAATTGCAAATTTGCGCTTCTTATCCAAAATTAAGATATTCTCGCTGGAAGATTTTCATGTACACGAAAGCTTTGAGGTGTCTCAAAGCTTTCAGTTATATGTTGTAATTATTGTAATTACATGAATTATATCAGAATTCATTTCAATGGAAATTTTTCAAGTATAATACTGTAAAATTTTTTTCACGTTGTTTACCTGTACACGAAATTGTACATAAATTGCATTCGCTTTTGTTCATTCCAAAAAAAAAGTATTCAATCACAGCTCGAATTCAAGTTTTACCCATTTGTCATTATTTTTCGAAACACGTATGTTTAAGCAACTGTGAAACGAGACACGGCTACCAGTACATACATACATCTACATGATACTAGCGCTATGTTTTGAAATACAACATTAAATTAATTTTCAAGCCTTCTTCGTAAGTTATTATATCGATATTTGTAATCGAAAATTCTCACACGTCTATCAGTGTCGAGTGGTCTCTCGCGTGTGCCCGTTCTGGTAGGCGTAGCTTCAATGTGCACAATCCACTTTATTGCGTTTCGCTGATATCTGTACCCTGTTAGTAAGAAACTACTTTTCCATCTATTGTGCTGTTGCAACGTTGCTAAAGTATGGAAGTTCATAGATTTTTTTTGTAACTTCGCCCCATGTACGTAACACATGTTCGTAGAAGGTGAAGGACGCATAAGACATAATTAGCAAGCACGCCATTTTCCGTCTAAGCACTTTTCATCCACACTTCACGAAAATACATACTAATCAATGTTATGTTTATCTATATTCATAAAAAACATATATTTTTGCCTTCTACTCTCAGATCTATTTCATTTGATATTGGTATCATGAAAGGCACTTAAAAATAATCCCTTACCCTGATGCATTCGACACCTAAGTTTACGGTAACATCGAATAATTTATATCCATTTAAATATTAGTTTTCGATATTTCTACTAAATTTTATCAAATTGGTATAATAGGTTAATCATGGAAAATAAGTAATAAACAAAATTTATATTCTAATTTATAATCGATAGTCATAGCTATATATTATTTTAAATCTCGTTAGAAAGTCAAATTAACTAATTTTATGTCATGATTTTTACGACTAAATTTTGAACAGGTTTCTTTGAATAGAAATTGCCATCCCATAATCGTAATTTCTTTTTTAACATGATATTAATTTATTGACTTTTCTCCTATCTTGCCAAAAGCTGTTTAGTTTGGTAAATCGTACATGCGGTATATAATAAAATATTTTATCAGTCGAAGTTCGTAATTCATAAATCTATATGTCTTATTATTTGAACTACAATAAGAATGGAAGCCTACTTAAATAAATTATCGATCATATTCATTTAATAGGTTTAAATATTTGAAATATTTTTTATTTCAATCTACAGACCATTGCACATTATCGTCTCAAATAAGTTTCTTAGCGAATACATTTCTAACAATTATTTACACTCGGCTGAGAAAATTTACTATTTATTCTAAGCAAATTTACTACCAGGTTATTTATTTCGACCCTACCATCGTCTCTTGAATTTTCGTCCTTCCAATTATTAGCTGTTGATGGTGGAAGTGAGAATATAATTTTGCTTTGAGAGAGTAATATGCATAGATCTGGAACAAAAATTCAGTAATAATAAAATAAGTTTAAACCTGCTGTATCAAATACGATACACCATATTCCAGGTGAAAAAAATACAATGAACACCTAATTAATTAAAACGTAAATATTATTTAGATAAGATATTTTAATTTTTAAAAAAATTTTAAAATGATATCTTCATCAAATGTAAATAGCCAAAATTTTCATGTGAAAACAAAGTTACATTAATAAAATGTACTTTTTCCACGTTCTTAACTTTGTTTTTTTTTTGCATTTTGGTGTATTTTGTATTTGTAGCTGGCAGTTTGTATATTGACATTGTATTAAAGTTTTGTAACTTAAAAGGGAAAACGGTACCCCTATAAGATTACCCACATTTCTCTCGGTACATCTTTACAGTCGTTTTTCTCAGTAACAAGATATTTTTACCCGCACATTAAGATGAAACTCAAAAAAAATCGTTTGGAAATTTTAGTTAGGTAAATTAAATACTCAAAAATTGTATGATGTGTCGTTTAAATGAGCTAGTTATAAAAATCCCAATGATGATATACTAAAAGAAGACAAAAAATAGGTTCTGCCTCTTATTTCTGAAACATACGCAAAGGTAGTAATTAAATTCTAGTTACGATTCTAGATGGAATAATTTTTTTAAATATTCTCCAAGTTTTGCGTTTACTATGATGTAGTAGACGATAAATTTACATTTTTCTGCTTTCAAGGCCAATTTTCTCAGAAAGTATGCGACGTAGAAATTTACAAATATCATTAATCCAAATATTTTACTATTTAAAAATGTTCATATAAGAATAAAATATAGCGTGAATAATTCATAAATTTTGAATTTCATATTTAAATAGATGTACTAAAAAATATGCAAAAATAAAGCATCACCTTATTTCCACAACTACTTAGTTAAAAATCATGAAAACATCAATGTTGATAAAATCTAACAAGAAAATTAGGTACAAATTCTGGCTATTACCCTAGACCTTAGAAGTATAATATATTATTGAAATAAGCACCATATATATATATATTAAATAATACATATATAAAATGTTAGGTACTCGTTTGTTCTTTTAAATAGTTCCTAAGGGATATTTTATCGGTCCGCTTGAAAATTTAAAAGAACAAACGAGTACCTACAAACGACTATCTACATGTACAAAACACTAAACTTATTTGAATTAAACTTTCACTTAAAGGAGAATGTCTCATCCAATAAATAATATTTAAATTGATGAGCTTTTTAATATTTTATCAAAATAAAAGCCTTTTTAATTCAATTATTTTCTATATTGTTCAATTTATACGTTTAATTTAATGTAATTAATTGCACTCGCTAAAATAAATGTATTACATTACCTGTAGTGAGAATATACTTAAAAAAATTAATTCGGTATTTAATTTATTATTGTAATAAAAGTCCAGGAATATAAATTTTTCCTCTATTTAATTCTTGACACATATTTTCTCTTTTATGGTACGACACCTCCAAAGAAAAACGGAACCCTCATGAAATCACTCGTGTGTCGATCTGCCCGTCCATCATAGCCGTTTTTACAGACACCACTTAACAAACAGACACCACTTACAAATTTAAACTTTGGTGTAAAATATGGGTTTTTAGAACCCTATGCAAAGGTTTTAGGAAAACTATAACAATTATTAGAGATGTCATAATTTTGGAAATATGCACCACATAAAATACGCCTATCGAAGGTATAGTAGGCAATATATTTATGTTTTTCTATGGTCATAGCCAATTTTGTTAACAACATGCGACGTAACTAATTAGCACAGTAATATACGTATCTTGTTAACACGTTATATTCATTAGCTAACTTTTTAAAAATTAAAGAAATTAAGAGAATAAAGAGTAAATAAATGTCGTAAAGTTTTATTTTTGTTTATATTACATGAAAATACCGTTTAAAAGGGTTTGCTAGGAGGAATGCAAAAAAAATAATTTTAATTTAAAATATTGTGTTTAAAATATAATCAAAGAGATCCTCCCTCCCATTGTTATTTCCAAAACTACTAAGCCAAATTCATGAAATAGTAGGTAAGACGTAACTAGATGATTACAGAAATACTAAAGCAATTATCCTACGTCTCGTAACTTTTAAGTGTACACCATGTTTTACACCTGCAAAAGTTGTGAAAAATTTATATATCTAAATAGTTTCACGGAAATATTCTATCGTCTACCGATGGAACCCATTAGGGGTTTCCCTGTGAAAGTTCTTTAAAAGACAATTGAGTATAAACGGTTAATTTATTTACAGCTTTTCTCCGTGAAATATGAAAGTCCAAACCCTTGAATAATATTTTGAACTCCCTACCCACTATTTCTTTAAATAAGTATATAGGAAAATGGGAAAAAAATGAATCGACACTAATTGACAAATATATTAACTACTTGTATTAGTACACTAACAAGAAATGTTTGGCTGATTATTTTTTACCCCTGTCAAGAACATATTGAACAATAAATTAATACAGTGAAAAATTACGTCACTAATGGTAAGTTTAATGGAAATACTCTTTTACCTTAAACATTTCAAGTTTCACATGTATTCACATGTGTTAGATAATTAACTAAGGAATTCCCATGGTGCAAGTTTAATTCGTGGTTAATAGATTTTATATTTTATTACAAATAAAAAATAATATTAAAAATTATTTGCGACATTCTGCTCTTGAAAAATACGGACGGAAAAATAAACCTTATTGACATATATTTGTAAAAAAAAATGTCGATATAAAATGTCGCACTGTCAAATTAATAAGAAATAATTTATTAATTACTTCACCTGTTAGAAACTTACAATAGTTACTTCCCTTTTATACACGAATAAGTAAATAACATCTATAAATTGCACACATTAGTAACGCGCTAATAACACAGCGGGCCTAGATCACGGGTGCTCACAGTCACGGGGTCGTGTACGCGCAGGCGATATCAGCACTACACAATGAGGCAATATCAGCGGTACACAATCCCATTTTCTATCTGAATAGGCCTACATTTTTTTTGGATAATTTCAAAATAATTATATTTAATACATATTATTAATTGCCTTGAAATATGATGTGGATACATCACCTCAACCAAGTATAAATTTTCAAAATATTCTTTGTATCGACATGTCAGTATATTTCTATCAAATACTTTAAATAGTTTTGCTTTGCCTGTTGTGTGGAAATGTCTACTAAATACATCTGATGAAAGACTCAGGAAAAATTAGGTTGCCTTCAAAATCTATTTAATGGTTAGGTTTTTGACCTCAAAATATACCTTTATTTAAAGATCAAAACTTGAACAATAATGAGCAGAAACATCTAATTTATGCGATGCACATAGCTTTGATTATATATTAAACTGCAAGGCATCCGCCTTTAGATATAATTTTTTGGAAGGTCTTCGTATGTCAAAAGTAGATTAAAAAGCTAAGTCAGTTATAATAAATATTTTTAGTAATTTGGAAAATTTAAAATTCCATGTCAAAGGTTGATGAATTGTAAAATAACAGAAGTTCGTATTACGAAAATACAAATTACGAAAATTCGTCCAGACTCCAGTCTGGCGTGCTCGCTGTTGGTTAAGCACGTGTCCTTAGGCTATGCAATATTAACAGTTTTCTATCAATAAATTGGATGACGTTTACGTTTAACAAACCGCTAAATTCGTTAAATTTTTTATGTGTAGGATGTTTCTATAAATATAAATATATGCGCAAACGAATAAAGCTGCAGTTAAAACTTTTAGTTCATTTATACAATTTAACGGATTCCAAGAGGAATTTTCAAATATGAAACATAACTCCTTTTTCATAACAATATACATTTAATTGCTTTCATTAGATTATTAAAAGCGCTAATTTGGTCCAAACGTTTTTGCTCCGATAGTAAATACATGATAAATAATAAAGCACAACTCTTTTTACTCATAAGTCGCTGGTGTGAGTTCAGGAAAAAGCAATAAAATCGCACGTCTGAAGAAACAAGTATATTTTCTCCTCGATAGATAACAAATTTTCCCCGACGTAAATAAATTTCGTACCAAACGCGGGTATATATATATGCGGATAAATAAACTTTACTTCTCTAAACTCATATTCTATATCAAACCATTACCAAAATATATGAATTTTATGGGAAGAACGAACCGGACAATAAATTTAAAGAAAATATAAGAGGGTAGTTCAAATAAGAACCATATGCTTTGTCATTATTATAATAATTCAGAGTAATATGCTTTGCCATTATGATAAATTTGAAGTTTGTGTTTTAAATTGTTCAAGAAAAAACAATTCTGGACTATTTAAATTAAACTAAACAGTTCTAATAAACTAAGGAAACTAAATAGTTCTAAAATCATTATCACGATTCATTGCTCTTTGAATTTGTGTTCTAAAGGATAATAAAAAATTAGTTCTATAGTTGTGAAATATTTTAAATTAATATAGATAGTTAGATCATATATCACAGATAGATAGATAATATAGATAGATAGATAGTTAGTCATTAGATTAGCAATTGCTAGTTGATTTATATCGATTTATTTCCGAGGTGGCTAGCAAATAATTGCTTAACGAAATTTTTACAGCGAAATTAAAATTTATATTTGGGTTTTTTGCATCGTCTCCTTTTCAATTTCAATATTTTTTTTATTTCAAAGTGTTTAATTAGTTTTATTCCCTGTAAACCTAAGCTAGTTCATTTGAGGAATGTATATTTTGTACATTAACAACCTGTACATATAAGTATCGCGTTATCGCTGTGTGGGCGCATCTCTCTCGCTGCGCTCCCTCCGCAGTGTGATAGCTATTATAGGATATAAAATGACCTCATATGTTTAGTTACATTTGTAAAATGAATATGAATTTAATGATACTTTATATTTAAAATATTTTAAAGAATGCCGGATGGAATTTATACACGTAATGT